>JAKJMR010018271.1:787348-813607 GCA_024449315.1 Daboia siamensis
TTATTATTATTATTATTATTATTATTATTATTATTATTATTATTATTGTTATTATTATTATTAATTAAATTTGTATACCGCCCTTCTCCCGAAGAACTCAGGGCGGTGAACAGGGCAATAAATATCAAAAAATGAAATACAAAAGTTAAAAAACAATTAAATATAATGCCCAATATAAACAGTAATTAAAATTATGTTAAAACCCCATCCCTTAACCCATCAAACCAGGCCGGATTGCTCGAATAAATAAGTTTTTAGATCCCGCCGGAAGGAGCGAAGGTCAGGGGCCATCCGGAGCTCGACTGGCAAGCAGTTCCACAGGTCTGGCGCGCCCACAGAGAATGCCCTCCCCCTAGGGGCCACCAATCGACATTCTTTGATCGGAGGCACCCTGAGGAGGCCCCCTCTGTGGGAACTCACTGGACGGAGGGAAGTTGACGCCGGTCGCAGGTGTTGCCGTAAGTAATCCGGACCCATGCCATGTAGGGCTTTGTAAGTCATTACCAACACCTTGAATCTCACCCGGAGGGCAACCGGCAGCCAATGCAGCTCGCGGAGCAGAGGTGTAACATGGGAGTATCGGGGAACTCCCAACACAACTCGCGCGACTGCATGCTGCACCAGTTGGAGCCTCCGAGTGATCTTCAAGGGCAGCCCCATGTAGAGAGCATTACAGTAGTCCAGACTAGAGGTCACGAGCGCATGAGTGACTGTACGCAGGGCATCCCGGTCCAGATAGGGCCGCAACTGGTGCACCAGGTGAACCTGGGCAAAGGCCCCCCTAGTCACAGCTCCGATATGCTCTTCTAAAGAGAGCTGTGAGTCTAGGAGGATCCCCAAATTGCACGCCCTATCTACGGGGGGTAATGACTCACCCCCCATGACAAGAGATGGAGTAATCTGAATTTCCCGAGATGCTGGCACAAACAGCCACTCAGTCTTGTCGGGGTTGAGCCAAAGCCTGTTCCTCCCCATCCAGACCCGGACCGCTTCCAGGCAATGGGACATCACGTCGAGGGATCACTGGGGTGGTTTGGGGTCGAAATAAAAAGCTGGGTATCATCAGCATACTGATGATACCCAACTCCAAAACCACGAATGATCTCACCCAGCGGCTTCATATAGATGTTGAACAGAAGAGGCGAGAGGACCGATCCCTGAAGAACTCCACAAATGAGAGGCCTCAAGGTCGACCTCTGCCCCCCTGCCAACACTGACTGTGAATGACTCAGAAGGTAGGAGGAAAACCACTGAAAAACTGTGCCTCCCACTCCCAACCCCCTGAGACGTCGCAGCAAGATACCCTATGACTGAACCCTGGCAAGACCAAGTGGCTTTGGGTGCATGGAGCTTCAAGATCCAGGTCTTTGACATCTTTAATTCTGGGAAGAGTTGCACTACCCTGTTCAGATCCAGTTCACAACTTAGGGGTTGTCCAGGACTTGCAACTTTTGTTCTAAGATCAGGTGGCAGTTGTGTCTAGGAGCTTTTGCAAAGCTTCAGTTAGTACACCAGCTGCTGTTTTTCCTGGATTAGGACTCCCTTTGCTCAGTTACTCAAGCCCTAATCATTTCTCATCTGGATTACTGCAATGAGTTTTATATGGGGATAGCTTTGAAATGCATTTGGAAGCTTCAACTGGTATAAGGTGTGGCAGCACAAGCAGTCTTTGGGGCCCATAGAATGGCCCATGTTACATCACTGCTTAGCGAGCTGCATTGGCTGCAGGTTTGCTTCCAGATGCAATTCATGGTGTTGATTTATGACCTTTAAAGGGTTCTGTGGTGTAGATCCAGAATACCTGATGAACCGCCTCATCCCACCAGGAAAAGCCCATCCTACTTGTAATGTATTGGAATTTTTACTTGTAGTGATTCACGTGTCTGTTTGAATGCTGATTAAAGGTTGCTCAATGGTGTGTCTGTATAACGGTCAATGACTAAGCCAGACTTGCTGTCTCCCAAGAAGGTCATTGGTTGATTTGGAGCAGGAATGGGTTCCTTTAAGCCTATTGGCCACCGCCTAGTGACCAATCATATAAGTAAGTGCACAGCAGCCATTGTTTCAGTTCCATTCCTGTTTGCCTCAATAAAGCATTTCCTGTTTGCAACCTTCTGTCTCGCTTATTGCCTGCAAAGAACCAGCTACACAACACTGGCAACGAAGGTGGGATGTTGCTTCTTCATAAGATCCGGAAGTCACTATGGGATGAGACCAGCACAGTACCTGGTAGGAACAGCATTCTGCCCCCTCAGTCTGCCTAGCAAGCCACGCTGGAGACCATCCCACCCTGAGGACCAGTCCCAGGGCCTACGAAGAAGCAAGCAGCATGAAGCAATGCAAGACACTAGCTGTGGACTTCTCACCATGTCGAAGGTCAGAAAGCTCGAAGAATTCGATATCACACACCCGGAAAGATGGTTGTCCTACATCTCAAGAGTGGAAAACTACTTCCGAGCAAATCAAATTGCCGAAGATGGCCTGAAGGCCGCAACACATTTTTGTGTCTGCGGGTCTGCAATGTTCAACATCTCTGAGAACTTAGTCACACTGGCACAGCTGGAGTCCGTCACTTATGTGGACCTGAAGAAATGGTGACCATGTTCAACCGAAGCTGTCAGTGATCACATGGAAGAATGCTTTCGAACAGCTAGAACAACCCAGTGAGACGTCCACAGAGTTCATCACGGCATTGAGACAAGCATCACATCTTTGCCAGTTCATGGACTTGGAAGAAAGGCTGTCAGATAGTCTTATCTGTGGACTCAGGAGTAGCAAGCTCCAACAAAAACTTTTCACGAAGGAGACTCTCTTGCTCCAAGAAGCTTTAAAAGAAGTTATGGCAGGCAAACCACTGGCTGGGCCGTAAAAACATTGCTGCCTGTCAAAAGCACTCCACACAAAGAAGCTGTCCACCACGAGGACGCAAAACAATGAGAAGATGTCAACTCTGTCCATGAAGTTGACAAGATACAATGACACCAAGACAAGGAGCAGAGGCCCCGTTACAAGGCAGTTCCCTTCCTTCGGTGCTTGGGCTATGGCAGCTGCCACCAATGAGCAGACTGTAGATTGAGGACAGCCACGTGTCGGGCCTGTGGAAAATCCAGCCACATTGCAGCCATCTGTAGAGGTCGCCAGAAGGACCATCAACCACATGAAACATTTAGGAGAAGTACTGGGGCCCTGGGGCAGCATAGAGTAGGGTTCTGCTCCAGCCGCAGGTGTGTCTGCACACGGGAGCTCACCATCCTCTTAAACAAAAAGTTCGGCTTCAGGTTGAGCTGCAAGGTGTTCCTTGCAAGGTGGAACTGGACATTGGTTCGGTTGTATCCATTATTTCACTTGAGACTTTCTGGTTTGTGTGCAACTGCAGCAAGAGATGGGCCAAGCTTAGGCTGTCCGACATCATTCTAACTGACTTCCAGAATTCCCGAGTGGCCATCAAGGGCGAGGCCACTTTGGCCATAAAATTCAAGGGGTATTCAGGGCCCCTAGACATAATTGTGGTGGAGGGCCAGAGAACAAGCCTAATTGGGCTTAATTTGTTTGATGCACTGGGCATTCAAGTAACCAGGATCCACCGGACACAAGTGGCAAACTTGGCATCAGTATGTGAGGAATTTGCAGATGTTTTTGACACTAGCCTGGGAGAGTACAAGGGTCCTCCAATTGCCTTTAAGCTTGATCCTTCCGTAATGCCCATTAGGATTAAGCCCCGTTGAGTGCCTTTTGCACTAAAACACAAAACTGATGCAGAGCTGGACAAGCTAGTCAGATTGTCACACCACTTAAGGCCAAAGGGGAGATTAGAATTGGCACTGATTACAAGTGCACCATTAACCGGGCACTGCAGCAGCATGCATACCCAGTGCCAGTCATTAGCCACATTTTGGCATCGCTGCAAGGGAGTACCGTGTTTGCTAAGTTAGATTTGGCACAGGCCTATCAGCAGTTACCAATGAATGAGGCTACAGTGGCCACACAAACAATTGTGACACATAGGGGGGCTTTTAGGGTCAAGCGCCTCCAATTTGGGGTTAGCGTAGTTCTGGGAATCTTCCAGGGAGTCATGGAGTGTACACTTAAGAGTATTCTGTGGGTCTGCCCCTATTTTGATGATGTACTCATCACCGGTGAGTCCACTGAGGTGCTAGCAAGGTAGCTCAAAGCCGTCCTTCAGTGATTCTACACAGAGGGACTCAAGCTGAAGAGGGACAAGTGTAAAATTAGAGTCCCTTCCACTGAATTCCTGGGGTTTTGTATTGATGCTGAAGGCATTCATCCTACAGAGTCCAAGCTGAAGGCAATTCAGCTGGCACCAAGCCCCAGATCCAAAGGAGAGCTCCAGATATTTCTGGGTCTCCTGAATTTTTACCATGCATTCCTTCCTAACAAGGCCACAGTGTCAGAACCATTACACCGACTCTTAGACAAGAACACTCCATGGAAGTGGACCAAGGTTCAGAAAAACATTTTTAAGGCAGTAAAATCACTACTGTCTTCCAATTCAGTGCTTACGCACTTTAATGAAAACTTGCCAGTCTGCATTGCATGTGACACATCCCCTTATGGGGTGGGGGCTGTACTAAGCCACTTCTCAGATGGTGGGACTCAATTCCCCATTGCTTATGATTCAAGGACATTGACCTCGGCCAAGCGTAATGATGCTCAGATTGACAAAGAGGCTCTGGCCATCATGGCTGGGGTTAAAAAATTCCACGATTATTTGTATGGCCGGAAATTCACGGTCTTCACCGACTACAAGCCTTTGTTGGGGTTATTTACCACAGATAGGCAGATGCCTCAAATACTTTCCCCCAGAATGTTAAGGTGGTCCATTTTTACGACAGCTTACAGTTACAGGCTGATTCACAAATCTGGCAAAGACATGGGCCTTGCAGATGGCCTTAGTAGGTTGCCATTGCCACACGTAGATCCAGATCCAGATCCAGCAGCATGCATCTTGTCAATTCAAGATTTGCCTGAACTTCCCCTCCATGCTGGGGATGTAGCTGTGGAAACTGCCACAGACAGAATTTTAAGCAGGGTGTTGTCATGGGTTCACACAGGGAGGCTGGAAAATAGCCTGGGACCCAGAG
The DNA here is from genome assembly GCA_024449315.1 of Daboia siamensis. Classification (NCBI taxonomy): domain Eukaryota; kingdom Metazoa; phylum Chordata; class Lepidosauria; order Squamata; family Viperidae; genus Daboia; species Daboia siamensis. The sequence goes on from JAKJMR010018271.1 coordinate 792,451, forward strand.
CTACTTCACACATAGACATGAGCTTTCAGCTCAAAAAGGCTGCATTCTATGGGAAAGTAGGGTTATTGTCCCCAGTTCATTAAGGCAATGTGTGCTCCAGTCTCTGCATGAGGGCCATCCAGGCATAGTCTGGATGAAGGCACTGGCACGGAGCTACCTTTGGTGGCCAGGGTTAGATAAGGCTATTGAGGCCCAAGTACATGGGTGTTACATGTGTCAACAGTCCAGACCAAAGATGCCACATGGCCCTGCCCACCGATAGGAGGAGACTCATACACCATGGCCAAAAATTCACATTGACTTCACTGGGCCTTTTCAGGGACAGCTGTTTTTGATAGTGGTCGACAGCCACTCTAAATGGTTGGAAGTAATTCCTATATCTACTATGACTACTGCCAGGACAATCCAGGTGCTTAGGAAGCTTTTTGCTACACATGGGCTGCTGGACGTCTTAGTCTTGGACAATGGGGCCCAGTTCACAGCAGCAGAATTTTAGGCTTTCTTGAGGGCTAACCTCATAGGACATGCAACCTCAGCTCCCTTTTACCCATCGACTAACAGACAGGCTGAATGCATGGTGCGTACGACAAAAGAGTCACTCAAGTGCATTGTTTCAGGGGATTGGCACCATAGGCTGGCTGATTTCTTGCTTTGCCAGCACACTACACCTTGCATAGCAATGGGAAAAAGCCCAGCAGAGCTTTGCTGTGGAAAAAGATTAATCGCAAAGCTGGATAGGTTGCATCCTGACCGGGTAGCAGCAGACACTGCATGCCCAAGGGCACCAAGGGGATTGCAAGTGGGTGATGGGGTGTGGGCCTGGAACTACGGGCATGAGAACTTGTGAGTGACAGGTAAAATTGTTAAGGTCTCAGGACCCCTCTCCTACGAGGTGGTCCTGGATGGGAGGTGGGAGGCAAATCATTCAATGACATATTGATCAGCTGCGAAGGCAGTTTGCGGAACAGCCACTAAACAAGGATCTCTCAGCAGGTCCACAACAAGAGCCATTAGCCGGCAGCCTAACAGAGCAGTTGACATGCTCTGAGGACTCATTCAGTCATTACAACGGGGAGGTGGTCGTAGATGGACACAGTCTGGGAGTGCAATATGGGTCTCCAGGCAGGGAAGGACAACCCAAACAAGGCAGCAGCTCTGCTGACCCAGCAACCACATTGGACTTTGATTTGGGCCGACCAGGAATGGCCAGCCAAAGGGACTTGAGTCAATTTGACTCACATGAACCCAAGTGTCTTGGTCTACCCAGCCTGGCAGGCAAACTGGTAGACCAAGAGTTGCCCGGGACCCACAAGTGTTCTGAGCGGTTGCATAGACCACCAAAATATCTTCAAGATTATGTTATTATGTTGTGTGTGTACATTCTAGGGGGTGAAGCGGGTAATGTATTGGGATTTTTACTTTTACTGACATGTCTGTTTGAATGCTGCTTAAAGGTTGCTCAATGGTGTGTCTGTGTAACGGTCAATGACTAAGCCAGACTTGCTGTCTCCAAGAAGATCATTGGTTGATTTGGGGCAGGAATCAGTTCCTTTAAACCAGACATGTCAAACACAAGGCCCGGGGGCCGGATCCGGCCCGCGAAGTGGTTTCATGCGGCCCGCGAAGCCATCCTGGAAACAGTGAGGGAACGGCCCCCGCTGCCTTGGTCCTGGCCCAGAGACCCTTTTTCTGCCAGAGACCCCCAGATCTGTCCCACTCCTGCCCAGGCCCCCACAGGCACCCTTGATGCCAACGATGTAGAGCTGGCCACGCCCACCCAGTAGGCCATACGCACTCTAGCCACGCCCACCCAGTAGGCCACGCCCACCCTGGCCATACCCACCCGGCCCCCTGAGGGCAACCGCAGTGCTGATGCGGCCCTCAGTGAAATTGAGTTTGACACCCCTGCTTAAACCTATTGGCCACTGCCTAGTGGCCAACCTTAAAAGTAGCTGCGCAGCAGCCCCTGTTTCAGCTCTGTTCCTGTTTGCCTCAATAAAGCATGTTCCTGTTTGCAACTTTCCGTCTTGCTTATTGTCTGCAAAGAATCGGCTACACAATACTACTCATGCCAGCAGAGAGGGCCTACTTCAAATCACACTGGTCATGGAACTCTGACTGACAGGATCCAGTAAAGATGAGCCTTCTCTACTGTAGTGCCCGTCTTCCGGAACATTCTGCCTACCCTTAGGGTAAGATTTGCCCCCACCCTGCTATCCTTCCACAAGGGCTTGAAGATCTGGCTTTGTTGGTTGGCCTGGGGACTCAAAAGGGAAGTACGTCACTGGAGGTGCCTTCTGGACTAACTACCTCCATCTCCCGGATGCACTTCTTGACCTCCCTGTGCTCATTTTTAAAAATTTCACATTGTTGCATTTCCACTGTTTATTTTTATTGCTTGTTTCTTAGTATTGTTTTGTTTACATTGTTATCATTTTTTTCCTGTTTTACTGTTGTAAGCTGCTCCATGGCAAGATGGGAGTCAAATAAATTTAACAAACAAATAAATAAATAATAGAGTAGAACAGAAATACACCCAGAAATAACATGAGTTGCTTTTTAGGAAAGCAGAGCATATACTCTTGATATGTACAAAGACACAGACACCCAGATATGGGCAATGTATAGAAACACCCTGATTAGTTCTTGAGAGAAAGTACAGAGATAACAGACAGTAGAAAATATACCGTATTTTCCGGCGTATAAGACGACTGGGCGTATAAGACGACCCCCTACATTTTGTTACGTTTGGGCTATACTCGCTGTATAAGACTACCCCTCTTCCAATGCACACCAAATAAAAATTAAAAAACATCAGATTTGATTTTAATATGGTAATTTTAATTCAAATGCTTATGACATGCAGGTACTTAGTAGGAAAACTGTCACTTATAAACATAAGGCTGTTTGTCATCAAACATGTAAACATAAAACAGTGCAAGTGGATTAATAATAATAATAATAATAATAATAATAATAATAATAATAATAATAATAATAATAATAATAATAATAATAATAATAATAATAATAATTTGGAAGGGACCTTGGAGGTCATCTAGTCCAATCCCCTGCTCAGGCAGGAAACCCTATACCATTTCAGACAAATGGCTGTCCAGTCTCTTCTTAAAAACTTCCAGTGTTGGAGCATTCACCACTTCTGGAGGCAGGTTGTTCCACTGGTTAATTGTTCTAACTGTCAGGAAGTTTCTCCTTAGTTCTAGGTTGCTTCTCTGTTTGGTTAATTTCCATCCATTGCTTCTTGTCCTGCTTTCAGGTGCTTTGGAGAATAGCTTGGCTCCCTCTTCTTTGTGGCAGTCCCTGAGATATTGGATCACTGCTATCATGTCACCCCTCACCCTTCTCTTCGTTAAACTACACATACCCAATTCCAGCAACCGTTTCTTATTTTCCTAATTCACTTTTTCACTTTTCCTAATTCACTCTAAAGCTTTCCCTGCACAGAGCCTTAAGTAACACCAGCTACCTGCAATTAGTGCAGGTTCTCATCCCACCAGGCTCAAGATTGAGTCAGCCTTCCATCCTTCCCAGGTAGGTAAAATGAGGACTCAGATTGTTGGGAGCAATAAGCTGACTTTGTAATAATGCTGCTTGTGGGGGTGGGGTGGGTTGTGAAAGCTCTAATAAGCAGGCATATACATAGAATGAAGGCTATTGCTAAGCACATTGATTTGTGCTTTAAATTGTAAGCTGCCCTGAGTCTTCAGAGAAGGGCGGGATATAAATGCGATTAAAAAAAAAAGACCAAATGGGAGATCCGCTCCAGGTTTTCCAGCCAGCCCACCCAGTTCCTGAGTCAAATGTGTCCTTAGAGCTAAGCAGCTGCTCCGGCATTCCCCACCTGCCTTTCAAGTTGCTCTTGCATTCCCCACCTGCCTACAGCTGCTCTTCAACTTTAGAAGGAAAGATGCTCAGACCCCAGCCTGTAAAAAATCACAGACTGCAGCTTCTACTCCAATTGGTCCCGCTTTCCCTGCGCAGACTAAATGGAAGATCCACTCCAGGTTTTCCAGCCAGCCTTGTCCCTAAAGTTTCAGCACCCGGCGTATAAGACGACCCCTGACTTTTGAGAAGATTTTCATGGGTTAAAAAGTCGTCTTATACGCCGGAAACTATGGTAGGTAAGTCTTAAGGCCAATGCTAGTAAAAAGGTCAAAAACAATTCCAGAAACTATACACTGAATGCTTTGCCTATTTCTTTCTCTCTCCAGGAGCTGTAGGAGATATTATTGTGATATAATGATATCACTAACTAAAATCTTTGGTCCCTTTATTAACTGGGCAACTGGGGGATTTGATAAGATTCCTTTGACTAAAATAGGTGTTAAGGAATTTGTTGTGCAGAGGTCTCCTTGTGCTACCAAAGAGTTGCACAGACAAGGAAGGGTACTGAGAGCAGCAAGAGTCACACAGTAAACACAAGAGTACACTGAGTTGTAAAAGCAAAAAGTAGTATATTTGAAGGTGGTGTAAAAACAAAAATGCACAATCAAAAATAAACAGTCCAAGTAGCAATCCAAAATACAAAGTCTTCTTACCGGTCCAGAGGTCAATTCACAGTTCAGGTAACAGAGGTCAATACACAGTTCAGGTAACAGCAAAAACAGTAACAGTAGAGAGCAGTGAATTCAGAGAGAGAAAAAAGCTACGTTACTAGCTCCCTCTTATGGCCATGAGAACACTTACACACCCATTGGCCAATTAACATCTTAAAGACATATCATGGTTAATATATTTTCAACCCAACATTGTAGGCTAACACCATATGCCTAACAATAGGTATGCTGCAGTATTTGAGATTTAATGCATCTGTTTTACTCATTATTAAAAAAAACAAAAAAACCAGAAACTGCACTGTGTTGATTGTTCTTGAATTTTTGGCAATGTAAACCAAATGCGTCTAGGAGCTCCAAAATTAGATAGGAGCTATGTATCTCTCATCTCTAAACAAAGAAAATAAAATATAAAGGTTTTTCAACTGGAGATGGTATGGTGGGGTAATCTTCCTAATTTTCCTGTTAAGTTTTTTTTTAATTTTTAATAAAGTTCCTAAGATAGTTTTTATTGAAGAAGTTGCTCAGTGAAAACATTAATAAAAATAGTTAAATATCTATGAAAAATAGCTTCCCTTTCCAAATATTGTGTGATATTGGGTACCTTCTTAGTACCTAAGAATAATACTAACGTACCAAAAAGTTAAAAACACAAAAGCAATAGGCTAGCTTTCACGGAAGCGTAGTCTTCCCTTTGGTGCAAGTACTGAAAAATTTGGAAAACCCTGAAACAAAATTACAAAATTGACAGGAAATGTTTGGATAGGTTCTTGTTATGAAAGGAAAAATTCATAACAGGATGACATATGAATGACAATTCATAACAAGCATAACATAGCAGAATTTCATACTGAATTCCTTACTGGAAAGCAGAAGGTCTGAGTTATTAACTTCTGTTGGTTTCAATAGAACAATCATCACTAACTTTAGTTGGATTGAACCTGAAGCTTGGAAGGACCAAATACTATAATAAAATATTACTTCAGCTTAGACTTTCAGGTGGCAAGGCGCCACCGAAGACAGCTGTTTTCAGGCTGTCCGCTCCGCGGCTTTGTAGAACCGCCGAAAACAGCACCGATCAGCTGTTTCGGCGGTTCGGAAGCCCCCTCCTCGGGAGAAGAGGAAGAGGTGAGTACCCTGGTAGGGGTAGAGCTCTCCGGGGCTGCCAGAGCTTAAAGTTCTGGCAGCTGAAGGATCGAGCCCCCCCGAAGCCTGGGTTTCCTCTGGGCTGTGCAGTGTTTCTGCTCCGTGCTTTTAGGAGTAGAACAAGGCATTCGCAACCATCCCTGCTTACAAGAAAGGACTTTGGAAAACAAGAAAGCAGGCAGAGTGATGCAGGAGAATAAGGTGCAAGTGGACTTTTGATCTTTGGCTCAATTTACATTGAAGACTTTGAAAGTGAAAGTGCATAGTAAGTAACAGTGGGGGAAAATGGCGGCTAAATCTTCCAAACTTATTAGAAGTGCGGGGGCTTCCCTCCTGCAGCAGTCTTCGTTGCAAACTTTAGTGCCTCCAGCACCTTCACCTTCGCCTGTTTTGACAGTTAAAGTTTTGCAAGATGCTTTGGAAAAGCATTCACAGCAAATAGCTGAGATTATAGATGAAAAGTTGGATGAGAAGTTAACAGAAAAACTAGTTGAAGTTATGGATGAAAAGCTGGATGAGAAGTTAACAGAAATAAGGGCGGACATCTTGCTTGCATTTCAAGGCATGGCAATATGTATCGAACGCTTGGATGAAAGAGTGGAAGATCTCAGCCAAAATAATATTAAATTAGATGCAAAGATGTTAGAGACTGAGAATGTGGTGGATAAAATTGATAGTGATTTGATATTGGTGCAGTACCATGAGATGGAGTTTGCTGTTAGAATCAGAGGCCTGAAAGAGAATCCTAAAGAAGATTTGAAGAAACTAGTCTCTGAGGCTCTGGAAGACGTGCTGGGACGGCCAGCAGATGGAATTGCAGAAGATATAGATAAAATCTTCCATGTCAATTCGTGGATTGCAAGACAAAGGAAATTACCTAGAGATGTGGTTGTTTATTTTACAAAGAGAGCAATTAGGAACGAAGTTATTCAAGTTTCTTACAATACTAAGCTTGTAATTGCAGAGCAAAAAGTTCTGGTTTTAAAAGAGATCCCTCCAAGAATTTTAAGGAGAAGAAAGGAGTTTGCTTTTTTGGCACAAGAGCTTAAGCGACGCGATATCAAGTTTAGATGGGAGATCCCAGTGGGCATGGTGGTGATGTATGAAGGCATGAGACACCGTCTTGCTACAGTGATGCAGGCACGTGATTTTTATAGTAATGTTTTAAAAGCAACCCCCATACCACTTTTGGAATCTACAAAGAAGAATGGTGAGAGAAAGCCTCAAAGTGCTGAAGGAACAACACAGACAGATGAGAAAGCAACAGGAGTGGATCAAATTTCAGCAGTATCGGAAGAAGCAAGAGACCAGAGGATTATGCGTGCTACTTCGAGACGAATGAGACGTGAGCAAGGATCAGCAGAAAGTTATGGAACCTCCAAAGCGTACCTATAGCGAAGCTGTGGGAGGGGCGCGGCCTAAGAATGTTAAGGGGATCCTGGAAGACGCACTCCAAAAGCTTCGGGTCGCTAAAGATGGCGACTAAATTTCTAACTTGGAATGTCAATGGATTAAATTCACCACAGAAGAGAAAGAAAATTTTTCAATATTTAAAACAATTTAAGACTGATGTTATTTGCTTACAAGAAACACATATTAGAGTTATGGACCAAAAGTATTTATTAAATTCAAGATTAGGCACACAATTTATTGCTTCTGCAATGAATAAGAAAAATGGAGTGGTTATTTATGTCAAGAACACAATTACCGCGGAGTTAATTGAAGCAGATAAACAAGGAAGATATGTCATAGTAGATTTGTTAATAGAAGGCAAAAAAACGCTTTTGGTTGGGTTATACGCTCCTAATCAACAACAAGCTGACTTTTATAGTTTATTACACAGCAAGATTACTCAATTGGATTATAAATCTTTCATTTTTATGGGACACTGTAATGGTGTTTTGAATGTACAAATGGACAAGAGTGGCTCTTTTAGAAGTACTCCAAGTCATGCTAAATTGCCTAAGTCTTTTTTTGAGATGATGGATGATTTGGAGCTGCGAGATATTTGGAGAGAAAGGAATTTAAGAGAAGGATTATACCTTTTTTTCTGATAGACATCAATCTTTTTCTAGAATTGATTTTATATTAGTTACTAATGATTTTTTTTCTAGGATTAAGAAGATAAAGATTTGTCCAAGAACTATGTCTGATCATAGTCCAGTTTGGTTAGAGATTGAAAAGGACATCAGAGATAGGCGTTCCTGGCATTTAAATGAGAATCTGTTTAGAAATCAGGAAAATGTGGAAGAATGTAAAAAACAGATGAAGGGTTTTTTTGAAATTAATATGCATAAGGGTACCTCTATGGAAATGGTTTGGGATGCTAGTAAGGCGTACATGAGAGGTGTGTTAATATATTTTAATAATAAATACAGACGTAATTTGGAATTTAGGAGGAAAGAATTAGAGAATGAGATCAGGGAAAAAGAAAAGGCCTTAATTTTGAATCCATTGGATGTGAAGATTAAAGAGGTTATTAATTTATTAAGGGGACAATTTGACAAGTTGATGGCTGATCAGGTAGCAACTAATCTACGGTTTGCTAGACATAATACTTTTTGTAATGCCAATAAACCAGGTAGATGGTTAGCTTATATGCTAAGGAAGAAGCAAAGGGCTTCTAATATAGATAAAATAGAATATAAGGGTAAGGTTGTGTATCAGCAGAATCTTATTAAGGAAACCTTTGTTGATTTTTATTCTAAATTATATGTTAGAGATAAGATTAATGAAGTAGACATTGATGCATATTTGAGGGACGTTAGTATTCCGGTTCTTATGCAAGAACAAAAAGAAGAGATGAATCAACTGATAACTGAGGAAGAAATTTTTTTAGCAATTAAACAATTGAAAGTGGGTAAAGCGCCAGGTACGGATGGTTTGACTGCTGTCTACTATAAAAATTTACAGTTTGAGATGATAAAGCTACTAAGGGAATTGTTTCAGACAATTCAAAGGGGAGGAGGGGTGCCTCCGTCTTGGAAAACTGCTTTTATTTCTTTGATTCTGAAGGAAGATCAGGATGTTACTCAAGCAAGAAATTATAGACCAATATCTCTTTTGAATACGGATTACAAGATATTTGCTAAGGTTTTAGCTAACAGACTGATGAGGGTATTGCAACAGGTAATTCATGGTGATCAAACTGGGTTTATAAGTGGTAGACAAATGAAAAATAATGTGAGGCATATAGTTGACTTGTTAGAATTTTTGGAAAGAAACAACCAGATCCCTGCAGCATTGATTTTTCTGGATGCTGAAAAAGCTTTTGATCAACTGGATTGGCAATTTTTGATGAATAAAATGAATTTTGGGGATAAATTCTTACAACCAATTAGGGCACTATATCAAAAGCAAACAGCCCGAATAATTGTGAATAATAGTCTGACTGAAGTGTGCAATATTGAAAAGGGTACAAGGCAGGGGTGCCCGTTATCACCTTTATTATTTGTTTTAACACTGGAGATATTATTGATTAAAATACGGAGTTCGGAAAAAATTAAGGGAATTCAAATAAGAGACCAGGATTATAGATTGAGGGCGTTTGCGGATGATCTGGTTATTATGGTGACACAGCCAGAAAATTCTGTTGTGGAATTGATGGAGTTAATAATGCAATATGGGAAAGTTTCTGGATTTAAGGTTAATATAAAAAAAACTAAAATGTTGTCTAAAAACATGACAGTATTACAAAAGGCTGTTTTAGAAAGGTTAACTGGATTTGAAATTGTTGAAAGGGTTAAATATTTGGGGGTATATCTGACACCTCAAATGTAAAGTTATATAAAAATAATTATGAAAAGCTATGGGATTTTCTTCAAAAAGAATTGGACAGTTGGAAAAAATTACAATTGTCATTATTGGGAAGAATTGCAGCAGTGAAAATGAATGTTTTGCCAAAATTTTTATTTTTGTTTCAAATGATACCCATTCTTAAAAAGGATTCAAACTTGGAGGAATGGCAAAAGGGTATTAATAAATTTATTTGGGCAGGGAAAAGGCCACGGGTTAAATTCAAGATTATGCAGCATATGCGTGAAAGAGGTGGTCTTAAAATGCCCAATTTTATATTATATTATGAAGCTGCTGCATTATCAGCGATAAGTGATTGGATTAACTTAACACAAGGGAGATTATTAAATCTTGAAGGTCATGATTTGTTATTTGGTTGGCATGCATACTTATTGTATGATAAAAAGGTAGATAATGTGTTTAAGGTGCATATTTTAAGACATGCTTTGTTGCGAGTTTGGAAAAAGCATAGACATAAGTTAAATTACAAGATACCTTTATGGGCAATACCGAAACACGCAATAGAGAACATAAATGTTGGGTTCAAACATGATGTGACTACATATAAGGAAATCTTAAGTTTGGAGAGGAATGTATTGTGTTTGAAGCCGTATAATTTTTTACAAGGAAAAAAGATTGTTCAAACCTGGTTTCAATATGGGCAATTACAAGCCAGGCGGAAAGAAGATCAGAAATTTGGTTTTTTAATGAATGATGAAAATTTGGTAGAGCAAATTAGAAATCAGGGTCCAGCACATATCAAACGGATATATCTTACACTGATCGAAATTGATTCAGAAAAAGAAATTGTTAAAGATTGTATGATAAAGTGGGCGCAGAACATTCAGGAAGTTATTACAATGGATACTTGGGGAAAGATTTGGGTGAGAAATGTAAAATTTACACAAGCTCAAAATTTAAGAGAGAACTTTTATAAAATGTTTTATAGGTGGCATTTAGATCCCAAAAAGTTAGCAAGTATGTATCCGAATTACCAGCCTAAATGTTGGAGATGTGGTGGCGAAGATGCAATGTATTTTCACATATGGTGGACCTGTAAAAAAGGTTAAAGCATTTTAGATTAAAATTTGGTGGAATATGCAGAAGATATTCAAGAAAAGGATAAAGTTTTGTCCGCAATTGTTTTTATTGGGCATTATTACTGATACTACTGTTGTGGACATTAAGCTGATGCTGAACTTAATTACGGCAGCAAGACTTTTAATAAGGCAATACTGGAAGAAGGAAGAACTGCCGACTATAGAGGAATGGACTTTAAAAGTTTCTAACCTGGCGGAAATGACAAAGATTTCAGCATATCTGAAAGACCATTCGCAACAATGATATATTATGGAGTGGAAAAAATGGATTGATTACATCCAGAATAAATATGGGACTAAAAATTTTAATTTAGCATTTGAATGTATTGATGGGATATTTATACTGCTTGTAGTCATTTTATAAGAGCTAAAGTGCGATAGATTTAATAGTTTATTGTTATTAGCATATGGTAATTTATGATTGTTTTTTACTTTTATACCTTGTATTTAGCTCTGGGAATTCGGGGAGGGGGGAAGGGGAGGGTGGAGGGTGGGGTTGGGTTGGGAAGGGAGGGAGGGGGTGCGGAGGGGTTGTTTTGTTTAAGATAAAATGTATTGAAAAACTTTTCAATAAAAAAAAATATATTACTTCAGCTTTTTGAGAATTATCAATTGTTGATTTCTTTTCTCCGGGGACTCATAAATGAAAATTGTCATAGCAAAAGATTTGGACAAATCAAGCTTACTGGGAAATCTTCTGGCTGTTGGGAAATCAGTCCAATATTTAGTTGATTTAACACGAAAGCAATCAAGACATATCTACTTCAATTTTTTGCTGCATGCCCACCACCCTAACACTGGAGAGACATTTATTTTCAAGAATATCAGCTTTTAACATACTTGGCATCTCTCTAGGGACTTTAGAAGCATCAAGAAACCATACCCTGTGAATTAGCAAAAATGAAGCTTGATTTCAAGAGTCAAGAAACCAGAAAATAAAGATGCTTATAATGATCTTCCTTCTTCACGCAGTTTGAAATTTGAAACAGCTACTATAGATTGAGTTTCCTTCGGAGAAACACCATACAGGTAAAATGAAAGAGAACCAGGGATATTTTTAAAAAAATGTGCAGCAAACTATTTTTGCTTGACAGTTCCGTTCTGCTCAGATTTACTTATGAATAAATCCTAGAATACTGGAAGAGGTAAAGAACCACCCAGCATTCAGTTTTACATTATATACCACTGCTATACCAATAGAAAAGTGGCAATATGTCTGATACATGCTTAGCCCAGGAGTCGGGAAAAGGGATGGGAAAAGGCAGATAATCACAGGACATTGTTGAAACAAAACAAAACAAAACCACAGCAACCACTCATATATCAAGAGTGCTGTGGATAGAGCCTTGAATGAACATACATTGATTCATTAAAATTAAATGTGGGTCAACTAAGGACTAATAAAAGAAAACACTTCATTCAGTACATAGTTGAACAAAGGATTTGCTACAGCCTAATGTGGGATGTACACCAACTCGGAAAAGCTAGGACAAATTCAGGAGGAATTGATTGTGGCTCCTAAACTTCATAACCATTTGTTACCTCCAAAATTGTTTGCTAGGAAGTAGCGGTGGAAGAGAGGTATTGTCATCCTTTGCTTGATGGGCTAATATTTGGCTGTGACTGATGATACTATGAACAAATTTATGAAAGGAGAAGAATGGATGCCCATTATAATGTTACCACTTTCCTTTATGGAGCACTGGCAGCTCCTAAAGCCAAGAATGCAGAGGCATATATTGGTAAAACATAACATATATTCATAGAATAAGTAGATCAGATTTTCACACAGCTTCCCTGCTCCAATAATTATCGGTAAATGAATTTATATAAAAAAGTAAGGGAATCTTAAATCTGGAAATGAGCAATAAAGCTGGAAAATGAACAAATGAATGCCCACATTATGGCTCATATATCCAGCCAAGAATTAATATTTATTTCTCCTTTTCAGCTATTGTCATTCAGCACAATGGCAAAAACTGAGAAACAGAAATCAAGGGAATGTCTAAATGAAAGCAAGCACAAAGAGAAATCTTAAATGCTGGTTTTTGCAACCTCTTCTTTGCAGCCCCTAGAATCTCATATATAATTGCTAAAAACTAATAGCATTTTAAAATCATTTCTTGGCAAAGAGAACATTAAATCACATAGAATTGTTGCAGAATCCAACAGGCATAACATTTAAATAGGAAAACAGTGACCCCCCCCCCCCCTGCACATCACAACCAGCCTCACCTACTGTTATATATCATTGCTTCATTAATTAAAGGAAAAAGACGTAGACAAGAAAGGCATATGGTATTAAATGATTACCCATTCCGGTCTCAGTACAAGGCTGATCCATTTTTAATATACCACAGTCTGACACTGAACAGTAACAAAAAGGAACACTTTGCAGCATCTGCTACCAACTTTCTTTACTCCTTTGAACAATATGTCTTATGACCTTTCAACCTGAGGCTAGAGTTCTGAGACAGAAGCACAGCAGAGATATGTTAGGAATGTCCCCAGGTTCACCTATAGAGGTGGAAAACAGATTATTTTTGTAAAGTTCTCTGTCTATATGTAAAGCACCCTTTTTTGCCCTTTTCTTCATTATGAGTTAGTTGCCTTTTATATGCTCATCATAGTGCAAAAGGGATATCATGTTTCCTTCTCGTCAACTCCTCTTACCCACCTTCACACTAGCTATTCATATGGATAGCTTCTTATTTCCAGGTTTGGAAATAGATGTGATGTGCCTGATATTGTGGACTCCTCCCACAATTGCAATAGCACTTAGACTTATATACTGCTTCATGGTGCTTTACAGCACTCTTTAAGCACTTTACAGAGTCAGCAAATGGCCCCAGCAACCTGGATCCTCATTTTACTGACCTTGGAAGGATGGAAGGCTGAGTCAACCTTGAGCCAGTCAGGATCCAACTCCTGGAGTAAGCAGTGAGTTAGCCTGCAGTCCTGCATTCTAACCACTGAGCCACCATGGCTCTTCTGACTATTTGGTTTAAGACATAGAATTAAAGATGGAGAATATTCTTTGATATTTTTCAAAGATGAAGAATATTCTTTTATATTTTTTAAAGATGGAGAATATTCTTTTAACTTTTCCATGTTATTCTATGTCTACATGGGTTTGTATTAAAAAAGAATTGCATTTCTCCTAATATAAGTGAGTTCTTTAAATATATCTTTTCATTTTTTTATTCTATATCTGGAAGAATGGCTCAATTGGCAGGCTAGCATGTATATTAGATAGTTCCACTAGGTAACTTTTTTGATGACTGTGATCTGAATCTGTACTGTACCTGTATTCTAAAGCAGCTAATTCAACAGAAATTTAGTACAGGACAACTACATCCCTGAAATAACAACAGTTGTCATTCTTAAAAAATGATTCCAGAACAAATATTATAGAATGCATACATTCATGAACATCTTTTTTTCTATGTTTGAACAGTTACATGCAGCTTTCCCTAGCCGGGAACCCAGACACATTGGCAGGGTCTGGAGTAAGAAGTGAAGGTGGCAGTGCAGCCAATCCATCATCCCATATTAATATGTCCTTTGATGGCCTCTGGAAACATCCCCCTGCTGACACGTTCCAGCGATGTTGGCACTATACCGCTTAGATTTCCCAACTAGCATTGAAATAGGAGGAGGGCATCAAGTACAGGAAAATGTTTTGTTATTTTTGTAAATGGATCACAATATATAGCACATTCAGTAATACAACTATTTTTTCTTTTTTTAAACAAAACCTGCTTCTTGTTTTCAGTTTACTGCTGGGCAAGTAATTTGAGCAAAATAATTTAAGATTTCTTTTGAAATGTTCTTCTTTCAAAGAGTTAATTTCAATATAGATATCCTATCAAGAACCAGTCAAGCTGTCTTTTTAGAAATATGTGCAGATTTATTTAAATTGAGAAAAGGATATATTTTTGTGTGCTAACCAACCCTCTTGAGAATGCTTAAATGAAACATGCACATTATAAAAAAATCCTTATAATTAGGTGCATTAATAGACATGCAGACATCTTTGCACTGTGAGCATTTCTTTGAAGGGATTAAAAATCAAGACTATTAATATATTATTGTTTCTGGTAATTCTTAATGGATTTTTTTGACTGAGTCTGAATGACAAGCCTTTATATTTGTTTATAGATAAGACCCATTCATGGATTATGCCTTGTCATGGTGAAGGGGCTTGCGTAATTCAATGAAGCTATGAGCTATGCCATGCAGGGCCACCCAAGACACACAGTCATAGCAGAGAGTTCTGACAAAACGTGATCCACTGGAGAAGGAAATGGCAACCCACTCCAGTATCTTTGCCATGAAAACCCCATGGACAGTACCAAAAGGAAAAAAAAATATATGACACTGGAAGATGAGCCCCTCAGGTCAGAAGGCGTCCAATATCCTACTGGGGAAGAGCAGAGGGCTAGTACTAGTAGCGCCAGAAAGAATGAAGCGACTGGGCCAAAGCCGAAAGGACGCTCAGCTGTGGATGTATCTGGTGGTGAAAGGAAAGTCTGATGCTGTAAAGATTTTTTCTCCATAGGAACCTGGAATGTAAGATCCATGAATCAAGGCAAGCTGGACGTGGTCAAACAAGAAATGACAAGACTGAACATTGACATTTTAGGAATTAGCGAACTAAAATGGACAGGAATGGGTGAATTTAATTCAGATGACCATCAGATATAGAACTGCAGGCAAGAATCCTCAGAAGAAATGGAGTAGCCTTCATAGTCAATAAAAGAATAGAAAAAGCAATACTGGGATACAATCCCCAAAATGACAGAATGATCTCAGTTCGAATCCAAGGCAAACCATTCAATATCACAGTAGTCCAGATCTATGCCCCAACCACCAGTGCTGAAGAGGATGAAAACGACCATTTCTATGAAGCCCTACAGCATCTTATAGAACTAACACCAAAAAATGATGTCCTTATCATCATGGGGGATTGGAATGCTAAAGTAGGAAGCCAAAAGATAACCGGAATAACAGGCAAGTTTGGCCTTGGAGTACAAAATGAAGCAGGGCACAGGCTGATAGAATTTTGTCAAGAGAATACGATGGTCATAGCAAATACTCTTTTCCAACAACCCAAGAGACAGCTCTACACATGGACATCACCAGACGGTCAATACAGAAATCAGATTGACTATGTGCTCTGCAGCCAAAGATGGAGAAGCACTATACAGTCGCTTAAAACAAGACCAGAAGCTGATTGTGGCTCAGACCATGAGCTTCTCATTGAAAAATTTAGGCTTAAACTGAAGAAAGTAGGGGAAAGCACTAGGGCACGCAGGTATGAACTAAATCATATCCCTGATGAATATACAGTACAGGTGACAAATAGATTTAAGGAATTAGATCTGATAGACCAGTCCCTGAAGAACTATGGACGGAGGTTCACAACATTGTAGAACACGTAGCAACCAAAACCATCCCAAAGAAAAAGAAATGCAAGAAAGCAAAATGGCTGTCTGAGGAAGCTTTGCAAATAGCTGAGGAAAGGAGGGAAGCGAAAGGCAAGGGAGAAAAAGATACACCGAGTTGAATGCAGAATTCCAGAGAATAGCTAGAAGAGATAAGAATGCCTTCTTAAATGAACAGTGCAAAGAAATAGAAGAAAACAATAGAATAGAGAGGACCAGAGATCTCTTCAAGAAAATTGGAGAGATAAAGGGAACGTTTCATGAAAAATTGGGCATGATAAAGAACCAAAATGGCAGCGACCTAACAGAGGCAGAAGAGCTTAAGAAGAGGTGGCAAAATTATACAGAAGAACAATACAAGAATGAGCTTAACGTCCCTGATAACCATGATGAGGTGGTTATTGACCTCGAGCCAGACATCTTAGAATGTGAAGTGAAGTGGGCTTAGGAAATTTGAGTAACAACAAAGCTAGTGGAGGTGACAGTATTCCAGCTAAGCTATTCAAAATGTTAAAAGACGATGCAGTAAAAGTGCTACACTCAATTTGCCAGCAAATTTGGAAAACTCAACAGTGGCCACAGGCTTGGAAAAGATCAGTTTACATTCCAATTCCAAAGAAAGGCAGTGCCAAAGAAAGTTCAAACTATTGTACCATTGTACTCATTTCACATGCTAGTAAAATTATGCTTAAAATCCTGCAAGCTAAACTCCAGCAATATGTGGATCGAGAACTACCAGAAATACAGATAGGATTTCGAAGAGGCAGAGGAGCTAGAGATCAAATTGCCAACATATGCTGGATCATGGAGAAAGCTAGGGAGTTCCAGAAAAACATCTACTTCTGCTTCATTGACTATGCTAAAGCATTTGATTGTGTGGATCACAACAAACTGTGGCAAGTTCTTAAAGTGATGGAAGTACCAGACCATCTTATTTGTTTCTTGAGAAACCTATATGTGGGTCAAGAAGCAACAGTGAGAACTGGACACAGAACCACTAATTGGTTCAAAATTAGGAAAGGAGTCCAGCAAGGCTGTATACTGTTGCCCTGCCTGTTTTACTTATATGCAGAGCACATCATGAGAAAGGCATGGCTAGATGAATCAAAATTGGAATTAAGATTGCTGGGAGAAATATCAACAACCTAAGATATGCAGATGATATCACTCTAATGGCAGAAAGTGAAGAGGAACTAAACAGCCTCTTGTTGCGGGTGAAGAAGGAGAATGCAAAAGTTGGGTTGAAATTTAACATTAAGAAAACCAAGATCATGGCATCCGGCCCTCTCAATTCCTGGTAAATATATGGGGAAGAAATGGAGCTAGTGACAGATTTTATTTTCCTGGGCTCCAAGATCACTGCAGATAGGGACTGCAGCCAACAAATTAAAAGACGCTTGCTCCTGGGGAGGGAAGCCATGGCAAATCTAGACAGCACACTAAAAAGCAGAGACATCACCCTGTCAACAAAAGTGCGTATAGTCAAGGCTATGGTCTTCCCAGTTGCAATATATGGCTGTGAAAGTTGAACCATAAGAATTGAGGCCTTTGAACTATGGTGCTGGAGAAGACTCCTATGAGTCCCTTGGACTGAAAGGCAATCAAATTGGTCAGTCCTACAGGAGATCAACCCTGACTGCTCTTTAGAAGGCCAAATCCTGAAGTTGAAACTCAAATACTTTGGCCACCTAATGAGAAGGAAGGACTCACTGGAGAAGAGCCTAATGCTGTGAAAGGTTGAGGGCAAGTAAAGAAGGGGATGACAGAAAATGAGGTGGCTGGATGGAGTCACTGAAGCAGTAGGCGTGAGCTTAAATGGACTTCAGAAGATGGTAGAGGACAGGAAGGCCTGGAGGAAAGTTGTGCATGGGGTCGTGATGCATTGGACACGATTTCGCAACTAACAACAACAACAACAAATAGATAAAAGATAAAATATGGGAAGAAGATATGTTGTATTTTTAGAGAAAATGGTAAGTTACTGTGTTAAAAGTCAAGTAAAGGACAATGGAATTGATTTATTCATTAAGATTAAAACATACTGTACATTGTTATTTCTGATAACTTTTAGTGGACTTCTGCTCATTGGGACTGAATGAGGAGGCCTTATAATTTGCTCATAGAATAGATAAAAGATGAGATGTGGGAAGAAAAGTCTTTTTTTGAAATGTTGGAGAAGATAAGTTATGAAATTGTGTGTACTTGTTTTTGATTAAAATGAATGAAGTCATTTCTTTATATTTCTTTTTCTTTTTCATTTTTCTCTACATATTCTCTTTTCTTTTTTCTTTTTATATTTTTCTTGGCTTGCATTAGTTTTTATCTTTCTATTTTTAAACTTTAATAAAATTAGTGTACCAAAAAAAGAAAGGCATTACTGTCAGGCTCTTCAGTAAATTCAGTAAATTCCTTACTGAATTCTACACTTAGAAACAGCAAAGTGTCAAAAATCAAGAATTAGAGATATGTTGCTTTTACTGCAAAGAGACACAACCTTCCTAATCAAGGCAATCAGTATTATAGCACCAATCTTTCTATAACAGTTCCACAGTGTAAATCTTGAGCCTCTCTCCCAGCCTTATGTGGCAAGAAAATTTCCAGCTTCTCCTCTCTTGGCCTTGAATATGGAGGGCACCTGCACTGTGTTTTGATAACCCTCTTGTCAGGCTCTTGCTTCCATCCTTGCTGGCTCCAGGCTCTCAAAATGCAAAAATCACAAATTTCACTTTGCTTTGAAATTCAAAACTGAATCATCAGTAATTCAAACATTTTTGCTTCAGATCCAGCAATTTTGTCATTGTGATTCATTTCCCCTTATCCAGTTTTATTTGTGTATTGATAAACTAGTTGCTGCTCATATATTGAAGTATTACTTATTATTTAGCACATTATTTAGCACATAGAAAAAGCCATGGTGCCTTATATCTATCGGTATAAGGCTGAACTGCTTTGATAACAGAAATGACACCAACTTGAGCAAAATCATCTGCAATCTGATACAAGGTTGCTTAGGAATTTTATTTTATTTTTTTTTTAGTAAAAGGGAATGTTAATAATACAAAAGTCTTAACCTACTCTGTAATCTCTGGCTGAATTGTGTTTTAAAGCTACTAAAGATGTATGCATGATGTTGCTCTTAATGATTGGTTTGTAATGTAAGTTTCCATAATCGGCTCATGACAATGTATGCTTTTCAAAACTGCATAAAAGATGGTCCACTCAAAGCTGGGGGAAGAATGGCCATTTGGAACTTCCTTCCAGATAATTCTTTTATTTGCAAATAAAAGTTTTATTTTACTTTCCATCTATACGATGAAATTCATTGGGCTTGCATGCCAGGTATAAGGATCTAAGTTTTTGGGACAACAATAACACAATTCTGTTAACAATATTTTTGGGGAAGGGTGGGAGGTATGCATACATCAATACTATTCATTTAACCCAGACATAAGAGTTAATCCACAAGAAAAAAATGTTATTATTGTAGGTACACATTCCTTTCATTCCTTCCTATTTTGGAAAAGTTTTGTTTCCCTCATCAAAAATTATAATTACAAAATTTTCTATGTATTAAATATTCATAATTTTTGGGAAACACAAAAGTGTACCACAAATCGAGGTAATTCAAAACATGCAATGTCCATCTCTTCAGAGCCCCAATCCAAAATTCATAACTGATTTCCTAGGAACAAAAAAAAATGTACAAAGAAATCTATTGATTTTCCGGAACTTTTCATTCAAAAATAAATTACAAAAAGCAGGAGTTGTGAACTTCCATCATGAAGTTTCAAGTACAGAATCAATACCAAACTGAAGAATGTGGAATGAATAAATAATTACAAGTCATTAGTATCTGGTTATTCTAAGCATACATGGAATATGTTCTTTCTTGAAACAAAAAACAAGAAAACATAACCATAAGAAATATTTTAATCCCAGCCCAATTATATGAGAAAATTAATTGTTATGACAAAGATCTTTCCTAACATCTTGGTTATAGTTTTCTTTTTATGAAAGAACACTGCAGGAGCTTTCAAAATGGATCACAAATAGAACATCTGTGGTTCCTAGTTGAATATGTACTTGATAGAATTTATATTAGAACTTTTTTGTGTATGGACCATTGTGGAAGAAGCATTAACAAAATGTAATATCTGCTGAGATGTGAAAACAAAAAAGAAAAATATCTACATACATAATTCAGGAAAAGAACATTCTGATCTGAAGGGTTTAACAAAATCATTAACATGGTCAACAATAGAAGAGACACAGTGGAATCTATTGGCAAAGTCTTAGTCCAAATTTAAGCTTTAGAATACACAAAATTCTTTATTAGTAGTCAACGTTCAATAGACAGAACAGGAAGCATTGTCAATTCAAGGTTTCTACTGTACACAAGCTTAGCAATAAAATTTTTAAAAATAGAGATATTTGATATCCGGCTGGCATTGTAGGAGAAGAGCTGTGAGTTTATGGTTCCAAAAAGTTTGGTAGTCCCCAACTTCCAACTTATACATTCTGTATTCTTTTAACACAGATATAGTTATATAATGTAAATACTTCTGTATTTTCCCATTCTCTCCCTCCCTCCCTGCATTTTATCTCATTTTGCTAGTTTTTTATAGTGCCTAATGTTTAGGTTATATTTAATATATTTAAATATATTTAATTCATATATTTGCTAGCTTATTCTGAACTGAGTATAGGGATTAACTGGGAGTCTACTGAGTGCAGACTAAATTGGGAAATTATTGGAAATTACCCTCAGTAATTTTTAGACATGCTTAATGCATTAAATACAGAGAAATGCAGTTAAATTCATCTGATTTCTAAGTAATTCTTTACTGCCAAGAAGCCCATCCTTTACTCTTCTTTGCTGTTCTTCATGTTACCATTTTGGCAGCTTGAGAGATTTAGGAAATCAAGTGTTCAAAGGTGCAGGTTCAGAAGAATTATTTTTCTCTTTGAACTCAATCAAATCCAAAACTTAGGGGAAATTAGGCTATCTCAGATACCAAAACAGTAGTGTCGCAGCGAGTCTGCAACATGTACTCGTTGTCCGAGGTTCCCTGTTGATGTTGTCCTGGGTTCCCGC
>JAKJMR010018271.1:823607-845552 GCA_024449315.1 Daboia siamensis
ACTACAGCAAAGAAGGAGGTAGCATATAGAAAGTTACCAGACAGCGTAAGTTTGAGCATACGTGTTAGCAAAACACCACCTGATTTACAGGAAATCATACACTTCAGCAGAATAGAAACCTAACTCAGGGAAAGCGAAACTTAACTTGAGGAGCAATGGAATTTGGGTACTATAAATCATGTCTGTCAGGTACCAGACACCATGCAGCACGGAAAAAGGTCAAGTCAAGGTCTCAGGGCTGTGAGGCCCAAGAAAAACCTGAACCAATGATATATCCATACAGTAGTACCTGAGGGGGGGAATAGTGGAGCTGTCAAAGTACCTAACATGATGTCTGCTGGGATTTGTAGTGCTGCATTCCAGGGATCATGAGAATTTCATTTTCTCTGATGGTAATGCTTCTTTTTGTTTTATTCTTTCCTTAGTGTTCTGTAGTGAACTTCAAAAGCCAGTTTTATCAATGAAGTGGATTGTAAACTTTTCTTATCAGTTTCATAATGCCTAAAGAAAATATTAGGATTTATTTTCTTTTTTTCCTTTTAATAAACATCTGTTCTGCGAACTATCCCACAAGATAAACTGACATCAGTGCAGCCTTGAAACATATAATATAGTCAATAATACAATGGGTCGTGTGTTCCAAGAATGAAGTAGCCAAGATACTGATAGAATATAGGACCTATGCAGATCTGACCACTATTAAGACTGAGAAGATAAGAATTAAATTGCAGCTCATCATTAAACAGAAGCTGAATCTACAGTTGATAGCAAATTGTAATTAAGAAGCATCAACATTTGCAGGCTTCAAATTGTTAATCAGTTTCGATCCACTAAAACAGCAAACCAATTGGTCTTCATCATGTCAAATTAGCACCTGTTTAATGACATACTGACACTCACATTAAAAAAATCTTGTAAAATGAAATTATAATTAGAACTTGATAAGTGTGAGCTACTTTCAGATATGAATGATATAGAATTTATCACCAATGATATACATTAAAATGGGTAATGGGGATCCTAACTACTGCTTCATAAATGAATTTGGCTGATGGTTAGAACAACTCATTGAACTGTGATACTTTAAAATTTAAAGAGTTAAAGAGTGAAATCCAATCAAACCAAAATCAATAGACTTAAATCCTATTTATTTTAGTAGTGGTACCAAAACATGCTTTGCCTTGTACACTACTGATGGCATTGTTAAACCAAGGATAATATACAAACTTAGACCATGAGTTAAGATATTCAAGGAAGAGCACTTTATGGCTTGTCAAAGATCTACAGCACTGTGCATTGCTTGAGCAAAATGATGTGTTTGTTCTAAATAGCTAGAGGATTTCCATTTAATAAACAAGCCAATGTTTTCTAGCACCAACTGCATTTCAAATTTGAGTGGTGAGTGGGAAATGCTTCCTTGATTTAGAACACCTGTTGATCACACACTTTACAATTAATTTAAAAGTCAAGGCTAAACTATTTCCTCTTCAGATAAGGATTGCTGTGCATTCAAACATTTTTCATAATGGATTACGTAAACTTGAAGGGATAAAAATAAGGCTTGTTATTTAGGAAATCAATTTGATTCATTTTAACAAGGTGAGTAGATGGAGTTTCTTAGGAATAATAATAATCTAATGTCAAAACTTTAGCAATGATTAATAAAAATACTGTTTTAATTTATTAACAGACAAAAATAAGATCAAGGAATAAAGTAAGCCTTTGCATGATTTCATTGTATTTGTCATTGTATTTTGAGTTGTGTCTCTTATGTAGTATTTCTCTACCTTGCTGGCTTGGGAATTCTGAGGGTTGAAGCCACACATTTTAAAGTGCTAAAGCTGAGAAAAACTGCCATAAGGGAAACTGAAAAAAGAGGAAAAACTCAGAGACCAACTGATTAAAGGCTGAATATCTTTATGAACATGGAATATTAATTGTTACTGAAAACTGGGGAGGGAACAAAATAGAACAGAGTGGAGTATCCTAATGTGAGCATTGCTGCTTGATTAGAAATATGAGTAGGGGCCTTCTGCAGCATCACTTTTTGTTGCCAATTGTAGTAGTAGTAGTACTTGTAAAGATAAAGGTAAAGGTTCCCCTGCACAGGCGTGCTAGTCGTTTCCGACTCTAGGGGCCGGTGCTCATCTCCGTTTCGAAGCCAAAGAGCCAGCGCTTGTCCGAGGACGTCTCCATGGTCATGTGGCCGGCATGACTAGACGCCAAAGGCGCATGGAACGTTGTTACCTTCCCACCGGAGTGGTCCCTATTTTTCTACTTGCATTTTTACATGCTTTCGAACTGCTAGGTTGGCAGAAGCTGGGACAAGTAACAGGCGCTCACTCTGCTACGCGGCACTCGGGATTCGACCCGCCAAACTGCCGACCTTCTGATCGACAAGCTCAGCATCCTAACCCACTGAGCCACTGCGTCCCTTCTTAGAACTTGTAATACCATCCAAAGTTGGATCAAAGTTCCCAGGTGAATTCTATTCCTTCCAGATGATGATTCAAATACAGAAGATAATAACTAGCAAACAAGAAATAGAGGGTTGTGCTGCAGATCAGTAGGATTCTAATTTAGAGATTAGTCAAGATAACCAGATTTAAGAATAATAGAACCGATAGTATCTCTTCCAACAGAGGTCACAATTGTGAAAGATCTATTCCTGTTTTGCTGTCCATCTGTCAATCTTCATACATTAAGCAGGCAAATTCCAGATAGATCAAGTCTAGTCCTATTGGTAATCAGAATAAAGCAGATTTAAGGTATTTCTAGGGATTAGTCAATCTACCCTGCGTTCCTTAAGAACTCTACAGGTTATTCTCTCAATGCTGTGTGGTTAAAGAACCTTGAAGAGAAGAGGGCGGGGTCAGCACCACGGCAGGACAACACATCCTTTGGGAGCTCCCAAGGGACTGTCACTTTTCAGCTGTTTGGGGGGATCTTTCTGAGTTTCAGACAGATCAGAGCCATCCTGTAGGGATGGTGAAGAGGGGAGGTACAGTTTGGCAGCACAGGAGGGATCGCAACCTCCTGGAAAGCCGACAGAAGCTTCCCAGACCAGCAGCTGTCAGACGGCCATTGCGAGCCGTCACAAACCGGGGCAGCCACTTGGAAGATCTGGAAAGTAAGTTTGGAGGACTGCTTGGGTGAGACGATTGAGAGACCTTAAATGCTGGAAATTGTGTGTGTGTGTGTGTGTGTGTGTGTGTGTGTGTGAAATAAGAAGAATTTGAAGCTGTGGAGAAGTTGGGGGGGGGAAGCAAACTTTTAAGCTCCTCTTCCAGAATTGCAGTGGCGGACAACAATGGTAAGCAAAAGAAGGCAATGAATCAAGTATCTTGGCTGAAAATACTCTTGAAGCTTATGAAAAAAATAAGGGATAGTAAGTGACCTTGAATGACATCTGCTGAACTCACTGATAAGAAGTTTACAGAGTCTGTTTTTTAGTTTGCAGAATGGTGGATTGTTTTTCACTTTGAGACCATATTTTTGATTTTCTCTTCCTTTGGACTAAGACATGGAGATTCTGAAATGAACAAAGAGCGTAACTTGTATGGATTATTTTTTTTTCTCTTTTTTTTTAGATATTTGGCTTTTTTCTTCTCTTTTTCATTCCTTTTCCCTTTGTTCTCACTGAATTTTTTTGTACTTTTTATTATTATTATTATTTATTGATTTATCTTTTGTTGGAGCACATTTGGATTATAATATCCTATCGATATTTGGATTACAAACTACTGGAGAAAATGAAGAAGACTACAACACACCCAGCAACAATATCACAGAGTCCGGTGGCATAGAAAACACTGGACACTATAACGCAGCAAGATAGATCTAACATGGAATTGAAAAATATGATACTGGCTCTACACACAGACTTCAAGGAAGGGATAGGCAAACTAGAAGAGGACCTAAATGAGGTCAAAGAACTGATGGAAAAAAATGAACAAAGACTGCAACAAGCTGAAGAAAGAATTGAATTAACAGATAAGAGACTAGAGGAGATTGATAACCGACTTACATTAACAGACAGGAATCAGGAAGAAATGATTATCACTTTAGAGATGGATAGATCTGATTATTATTTAAGATCCAAAAATGTTGAATAAGAAAAGGGAGAGAATCTATGGGGGGTGAGTTATTACCCCCCGTAGATAGGGCTCGCAACTTGGGAGTCCGCCTAGACTCACAGCTTTCTTTAGAAGATCACATAGTAGCTGTGACTAGGGGGGCCTTCACCCAGGTTCGCCTGGTCCGCCAGTTGAGGCCCTATCTAGACCGGGATGCCCTACGTACGGTCACTCATGCGCTCGTGACCTCTCGTTTAGACTACTGCAATGCTCTCTACATGGGGCTGCCCTTGAGGACCACTCGGAGGCTCCAACTGGCACAGAATGCAGCCGCGAGAGTTGTGTTGGGAGTCTCCCGGTACTCCCATGTTACACCTCTGCTCCGTGAGCTGTATTGGCTGCCAGTTGTCTTCTGGGTAAGATTCAAGGTTCTGGTAATGGTTTTCAAGGCCCTACATGGCATGGGTCCGGAGTACCTTAGGGATCACCTGCTGCTGGCGTCAACTTCCCTCCGCCCTGTGCGTTCCCACAGAGAGGGCCTCCTCAGGGTGCCACCGGTCAGAGAATGTCGCCTGGTGGCCCCCAGGGGGAGGTCCTTCTTTGTGGGCGTGCCGGAATTGTGGAACCGTTTGCCGGTTGAGCTCCATATAGCGCCCGACCTTCGCTCCTTCCGGCGTGATCTGAAGACTTATTGTTCAAACAAGCCGGCCTGGTCTGATGGGGGATGGGTTTGGATTTTATTGTTGTTTTAAATGTATTTTAATCTATTGTTAACTTGGGCATCTTGTTTAATTCTTTTTTAATTTTTTGTATTTTGTATTTTATATGTCTGCCCTGTTCACCACCCTGAGTCCTTTGGAAGAAGGGCAGTATACAAATAAAATTATTTATTTATTTATTTATTTATTTATTTATTTATTTATTTATTTATTTATTTATTTATTTAATGGCGGGAATATTAGCAGAAACATTGGAGGAAAGCAAGGAAAAGGTAATGAATGATATAGATGAGATATTTAAAATACATACTAGATATGCAATGAGAAATACTCTCCCCAGAGAGGTGCATATAAGATTTACTAAGAAAGCATTAAGGGCAGATATACTACAGAAGCTGAGAAATGTTAAAATAAAATACAAAGGAAGAGACATAGTGATGTTAAAACAGATCTCAAGAAGAGTGAGAGACCTGAGAAAGGAGTATCAATTTCTGATGAAATGCTTAATTAAAAAAGGGATTAATTTTAGATGGTTAATACCAGAAGGAGTAATGATAAATTGGCAAGAACAGAGACACAGACTGGACACATTAGAGAAAGCAGAACTTTTCTATGATCAATACTTTGGGCAGCAAGAAGAAGAAAGGCTGAGAGGGGAAAGAGTAATCAGACAGCAAGGAGACGAGACAGAGAACCAACGGAGTAAGTATAGCATAGAACAGGAGGAAAGGGTGTTGAGAGAAGGGACAAGAGCAAAAGAGGCAAAAGAGCAAAGAGAGATGAGAATAACGAGAGCAACTAAAACTTGAAATAAATAATCATGGAAGAAAAGATAAAAGCAATTTCGATAAATGTAAATGGACTCAATTTGGCTATAAAAAGAAAAAGAACACTAAATAAATTGGGGAAATTAAAAATGGACATAATTTGCTTACAAGAAGTTCACATTAGGAAACAACATAAAAATCTATAAGAATATCCAAAATTGGGAGTATTATATACCTCACTCACAGATCAGAGTAAACGAGGTGTGGTATTATATATTCAAAAAGCGATACAAACCAAATTGTTATATTCAGATGAAGAAGGGCGAATTTTAATGGTGGAAGTAATTATGAATTGTAAAAAAACTTTATTGGTAGTGATTTACGCCTCAAATGAAAACCAAGAAAACTTCTATTCAAAATTACACCAGAAAATAATAGAATTGGAATTCGAAAGCATATGTATGATTGGAGATTTCAATGCTATTGTAAAGGCATTGTAGGCATTGTATTGTAAAGGCATTGTAGTTCTGTAGCATTTAATTAATTAATTAATTAATTTCTATAACTGTCCATCTCAAGCCAATTGACTGGATGGCAGCCTGTTAATCAGGTTTATCCTTTAATTAAATTTTTCATTAAGGATTGAGGGCAGACTCACCTAGTGTTTGCAGACTTGCTGAATCAAAATCTTCAATAGTTGAAAAATAATTAGCAAGCTATTTTCAAATGTGATTTGAAAAGGAAAAATGCAAACTGAGTGTCCTTTTTAAAGTAAAACCACAGTTTGAGCAAGTTGTAGCAACCCTTCTTTCCCAGGGCTTAAAACCTGCCAGACACCACTGACTTGCAATCTGCTCATGAGGAAACAACCATCTGAAGGTTAATTTTCCATCCTCTCCTTGTCCTGATAGGGTCAAAGATCCAGACTACTCATTCTTTACTGTAGTTATTAGCTCTACTTTTTATGGGGTGGTCTGCCATTTATTTTCTGGAAGCCCTGAAAGCTGCTCAGAATTGTTATACATCAAAATAAAAATATGAGTTTTTTTTTAAAAAAATATGTTTTGAATGGCAAACCTGAAGAAGGTCAATAAGGTAAACTAATAAATTTAGTTTATTTGGCTCAATAACCCAACTAGCATGAAGTCAATTTTTTTTTTCTTTTTAAAAATATTTTTTCTGATATGCAGGGAATTCATGAACTAAAGCGTCAGAGTAAAGTTTTGGTCATCCTCAAATTAGGTAGTCG
Source organism: Daboia siamensis (assembly GCA_024449315.1). Lineage (NCBI taxonomy): Eukaryota > Metazoa > Chordata > Lepidosauria > Squamata > Viperidae > Daboia > Daboia siamensis. The sequence goes on from JAKJMR010018271.1 coordinate 830,419, forward strand.
GACAGGCTTTTTGAAGCTCCCTGGAAATAAAGTTATCATCATTGTCGTCATCATCATCATCATCGTCATCATCATCCAAGCAGAAAAACCTATCTTATAAATAAAGGTAAAGGTAAAGGTTCCCCGCACATGCGTGCTAGTCGTTTCCGACTCTAGGGGCCGGTGCTCATCTCTGTTTCAAAGCCGAAGAGCCAGTGCTTGTCCAAAGACGTCTCTGTGGTCATGTGGCCGGCATGACTAGACGCCAAAGGCGCACGGAACGCTGTTACCTTCCCACCGTAGCGGTCCCTATTTTTCTACTTGCATTTTTACATGCTTTAGAACTGTTAGGTTGGCAGAAGCTGGGACGAATAACAGGCGCTCACTCTGCTACGCGGCACTCGGGATTTGACCCGCCAAACTGCCGACCTTCTGATCGACAAGCTCAGCATCCTAACCCACTGAGCCACCGTGTCCCTTGCATCTTATAAATGGGCTGGTATAAAAGGGTATTTGAATCTCTTCCACACAATTGGATACAGAAATGTTTAGTAGTATTTGGCAGGAAGGCCAAATACTACCAAAAAAAGAAGATATAAAAATGGGAAATAACTTGTTAGTAAATAGTGAAGAAATTTGATATGTAAGCATCAGGTGATTTAAATCAAGAGGACTCATTGATTCAGTTGATTTTTACTATTTCACTGATGTACTTCACACATATCTTGAATAAAAAGGATGTGATCTATGAAAACAAAGTGGAAAAATATGTTTATGAAAAATCAAAAACTGAAACTGAATCCTTATCGTAGAGATATGTAGTGATAACATAAAAATGGAATTTAGATTTGACAGATTTATATAATTCAGGATAAAGAAAGGAAAAATGGAACAAGATAAAGTTTTACAATTAAAAATGTTTATGTCATAAAATCTTTGCCATAGAAGAAAGCTACAAATATTTAGGAATAATTGAATCAGAAAACATTTTTCATAGTGAAATTAAAACTATTAAGAACTATATTTATGCTAGTCTAATTAGAAAAGGGTTAAAAGAGTGAATATAAACTATGTGCAACTCTTTCAGGACCTATATGTATTCTAAAGTGTTACAGTGTGATAGTATTCAAATCCTTCACAAAAAATATAGTAAATGAGTTGTGCATCTTGGTACCTCTTTACTGTCTATACAGTATAAACTTAAGTGACTAAAGCAATATAAACATTAACATTGTATATTCTAGAGCAGGTGTGTCAAACTGGTGGTCCATGGGCTAGATGCATCACATGCAGGTCATGCCCACCCATTCTACATTTTGTACATTTCTTAATGTACAAAAATAGAAGATTAACGAGTAAGAAAATCTTTTGTATGATTTCAGTTAACCAGTATAGGTGTTGTTGAAAAACCCTTAAGTAGAACCTCTAAAGCACTGTTTCTCAAACTTAGCACCTTGAAGATGCCCAGGAGTCTTGAAATCCTGAGGCTGAAAAACTGCCATAGAAAAAGCATTTTGTTTTCACATGCAGCAGATAAAAATGCTCACTGAAATGCTTGCTATCCCAAACTGAACTATTGCTAATCTAGAAATCTGCTAACAGTTATCTGTGTACCAGTTCTCATGTAGCCAGACAGCACTATCTGGTTCAAGACGAACATCTCTCTGTGGGTACCCATGTGTGTGTAAACATGCCCTTCATCTCAGGCAGAGGTGCATACAAACTAAGGGAAACTGAAAAAAGAGGAAAAACTCAGAGACCAACTGATTAAGGCCTGAATATTTTCACAATTATGGGGTGCTAATTGTTACTAGAAAATTGGGGAGGGGCAGAATAGATAGAATGGAGAATTCTGAACAATAGTATTGTTGCTTGGTTAGAAACTTGATTAGGGGCCTTCTGCACTAACATTTTTGGCTGCAAGTTAAATAGCAGTGCTTTGATACCAACTAAACTTTATAAAAGTTCTCATATGAGAATGTTCCTAATACAGAAGATAAGAACCAAAAAACAAAAAATAAGAGTGCTGTACTGTACTATGAGGTAAAGAATAGAGACTATTCAGGATAGTTGGAATCAAGAATAATAGTATCTCTTGCACCACGGTCTGTGAAAGATCTATTCCAGTTTCCAGTTCTATCTAGCTGTCCTCATACATAAAGTAGGCAAATTTCAGACTAGATTGAAATCTAGTTGTCTGAGTAATCAGGTTAAAACAAATTTACTCATGTGTGTGTGTGTGTGGGGGGGGGGAAACAGATGTGTAGATATTAGTCAATCTGCCCTGAAGTCTGTTTGTTCTTTACCTCAGGCACTGCAATATCTTCAATTAATCCTGTTCAAATTCCTAGCAATAAGCTTGGAAGTTTTGATTGAATCTAAGTGAATGGAAGAGCAAAAAAAAAAAAGGAATATCAAAGAAAAGAAACGTCAGCACGCATCCTCTTCAGAGCTGCGATGTTCATTAGGCTGACTGAAAGCACCATTTCACTAAATTTAGCATTGGAGCAGTGCTCAGTGAATTTAATGAATGCTGTGGGCAGTGAAGCCAAAACTATTTTGAAGTAATTTTCTTCAGCATGGGATCTAGCCCTCCTGTAAGACTTGATAATAAAGAACTTTCCAACTCACATTAATATATGCTGTTTTTCCTTTATGACGGTTGGTATTGCAACTCAAACCACAGTTGCCTCATGATGTCATGGCTTCAGAATTTCCATTTAAGAAAGAGCAATCAGCACATAAATCTACCAGAAACCAGGTTGAAACTCATAAAATTGTATTTGGATCAATGACTATAATTGAAAAAAAAGTTCTGTTCTAAAATAGGATGAAGTAGGTGTTCAAAGAATTAGCAATACAAAAGTAAGGAGAACTGAAATGCAAGCAGCAAAGAAAAAGCTTTCTGTTTTAAAACAGAGAAGTTAATAGTAACAACAACAACAACATACAATAGGCTTCTCATGAAATATTTGCAGTATTGTGGCATTGTTCAGTTTCTCAAGGACGCAGAGCTGTAGAAAAAGAGCTGTAACTTAGCTTTTAACTTTCACTGCTCTTTGTGTTCAGATTTTTCTCAATTCTAAATACTATTCTTTTTATCTAGACTTAATCAGTTAAAGAGAATTTTTGTGATCTGAGACTCTGATATCAATAATTATTTTATCACACATGCTTGAATATAAGTTCATTGCTGGATACACTGACCTTCAAAATGGTTGTATATTTTAGTTTTCACAACTGGCTTAGCTGTGGATAATCCACAGTGTTTTGGTTAAAAAAATAAGAGTCAGCATATAGGTGGATGGGCTTATAAGGAAGTATATATGGGTTTTACTGGCACTGTAAAAAATTATCATATATACTGATGAATAAGCCTAACCTATTTTGACCTGGTATATTTTGGCACATAAAATCTTAGTTGTAAAATGCTTATTTGTAAGCATATATGGTAAATACATTGCAAGAAAAATTTCCTCAGGGATAAAACTGTAGTTTTGGGAGTATGCATTGCTTTCCGAAGCAGATTTGCCTTTTATATTCACAGAAGGACTTTTTCCACTTGTACATAATCATAGCACATATGTATCATAGCAACTTGTGTTTTTCCCCCCCTGCCATGTCCCCATGACATCAGCATTTCACACCAAGTTCATGAATGAGACTGACTCACATTGTCTTTAGCAGAATTGATGTTAAGGTAATGTCTCCCCCCCTTATTCTGACATCATTCAAGGGCTACTCCAAAGCTTAACAGTTTTATGTCTGGGGAGAAATCTGGTGACTTTGGGGATTTAAAATAGAGCCAAGAGAGAAGGATAGGAATCAGAAGCACGAACAGGAAATTTCATCCTGATGCTGTTTTCCTCTAATTCAAAGATAGGTGGATAGTATTTCACTGAGTAATGGGGAGAGACCAAAAGCACTCTTCCTCGTGGCCATGTTAATTTACATTTGCTAGACACAAAAGTATAAATTGTGCTGCCTTAATGGCTGGCCACCATTCTGCCTTAGTAACAAGACCAATGAGTGGTATTGTCCCAGAATTTTAATGTAGAACAATTTGAGAAAAGCAATAGGATAAATTTCCTACTCTTGCTTCTCCTTTTAATGAGTTGGAGAAAAAATAATCACTATTTTCTCTCTTTAAAGGATGTGCAGGTTTGAATGAAAGTAGCACAGTATCTGGAATGAAGGTTTAGCCACTTGCCATAGCATGAGTCACAGGTATAGAATTGCTCTATACTAGGGACCTATCAATTAAGTTATTTTTGAAAGAGTATAGCAGGAAACCTACTTCAAATTTAGCCCAACTGAAAGGTTGCAGATGTGCTAAAGGGAGAGGCCCCAAAGAGGATGGAGTTGACCAGGTGCCTGAAGCTAGTTGTCTCTGTTCACCCTGTCCCCCCACTTCTTCACTTCCTGTATAAAATGTGCAATCTATTAATTAATTAATTAGCTGATATGGGTGGGAACAATCAGAAAATTCTGAAAGAGAATGGCACTGTTGGCAGTGGCTGGCAGCACAGGGAAGTAACCCGTGCAATATGCAAAGTTGCACAGAAGTAGGCAAACTAGTAACTCTGCAAAGTAATAGATACAAAACATGTAGGCACATGAAACCACTTGTCAGCAGAAGAAACAGCAAACTCTTTTGAAGTTACTAATGAGAGAATCTGGCGCCTGTCTTGATTGCAATAGATTACAGGTTCAGTCTTATTTTTTACAGAACATTCTAATGCTCTTTTAAAATACTGTAAAACCCTTTTTTAAAAAATAAAATAAAAATCATTGCTTGTCCAGTGTTGGATCTACGAGGGTGTGTTCTAAAAAGGATTAACAAAGCATTTGGGGCTGCAGTTAATAGGACGTAACCATAATCCTGGAAACAACACTGAATGTCATTTAAGTCAGATGAAAATTTAATGAATTTTAAGTATTTTGTATTTAAGGCTGTAATATTTAATCATTAAGCTATTTTGTTCAGAATAACAAACTTATGTATGATTTTAAAAGTTACTTTCAATTGGATTCTGATTTGCAAATATTTTTTACACATTTTGCCTCATTTCAATTCTTTGTGCTCATCATTACAAAAGTGATAGCTTTGATTCTCTCTCTGGTGTTTCAGAGCAGGAAATTGCCACTGTGATGGATGCTTTAGGATCTGCAGTCTTTGATTGTCAGTCATGGACTTTTGGCATCCATGCATGCAAAGCGTACGAAGTAGATTCACACTGAAGCAATATGGAAGACAATGTGGACAGAATTGACTGCATGCTCAGAAATGTTTTCATATTATCAGAACTTTGGCAACCCAAGATATGCCTTTCGTTATCCTCAGTCTTCTCTGCTATTGATTTTCCTTCTCTCTATTGAAAGCAAGTTTTGCAGTAGGCAAAAGCTAAGGAACTGCTAAGCCAGTTACCATCTCTGCTGAACTTAAATATGGAATTTGGTTCACTTGTAACCAGGGCTTTTTTTCTCATAGAACGCTCAGAACGGAGTTCCGGCACCTTTTTTGGATGGAACCTTGTAGGTTAGGCAAGGCAGGTTGTATGACATGTGTGAGTTCCGGCACTTTTTTCTTTTACAAAAAAAGCACTGCTTATAACTAACTTATAATTTCCAAATTAATATCTGCACTTTCATTCACCCACTATCAATTTTCAGTGTCATTCCCTGGTGGAAAAAATCAAGAGAATGGTAAGCAATAAAGAACTGATAGATAGGAACCATATGGTTAAGGCCAGCATTGGGCTCTTACCAGACAGCATGACTGGGACTTGATCTGAAAGCAGAAGAACACATGAGCCTGCCTGGATAAGGATGGCAACTAGAAGGAAAAGTCCTGCAATCTTTTAATATCTTTATTAGTATGCTAATGTGTATTTGCAGATTTATGGAAAAAATCTTTACATGTTGAAGATGTTAGGGAAATTTTGAATTATATACCGAAGCTTTGGAATTTTTCAGGAATTATGGTTGTATCAAGCATGGGGATTGCCAAAAGAATTATATTAAGAAATTGTGATGTCAAGGAATGGTTTATCTGTTTTGAAAGACAGTATTCGCTACTAATCAAAGGATGCAGCAATATGTGTTACTATGGTACAGATTCTATGATATCTTGCAATAATACCTTGCATTGTTCATATTATAGCAGTGAATTAATTAATGACTATTGATAAATATAATATGATTATTTTCCATTTTTCTCTTTTTACTTTGCATTTTTAGTTTGTACTTTTAATTTTGTTTTTTCTTTAAGATTAAATATTGTGGTTTTTTTAAAAAAGGTTTATAGTACAAAAAGTCCACCCAGTTTATAAGCTATTTCCAAACCTTCATATATGTGGCAATAAAGGCTTATAAGGCTTATTCTTTCTTGCAGGGTGTCTCCAGCTGAATTCTTTCAAACACTGAGATTCTGTTAAATATCATGCTTTCTGACCAATTCTCCATGAATATAGCTTAAACATTGTCCAATATTTAGTGTTTTGCACAGTTACAATCAATTATTTGTACCTTAGTAGAAGGAAGCCTAAAGGGACGCGGTAGCTCAGTGGGTTAGGACGCTGAGCTTGTCGATCAGAAGGTCGGCAGTTTGACGGGTCAAATCCTGAGTGCCGTGTAACAGAGTGAGCGCCTGTTACTTGTCCCAGCTTCTGCCAACCTAGCAGTTCAAAAGCATGTAAAAAAATGCAAATAGAAAAATAGAGACCACTTCGGTGGGAAGGTAACAGCGTTCCGTGCGCCTTTGGCGTCTAGTCATGCCGGCCACATGACCATGGAGACGTCCTTGGATAAGCGCTGGCTCTTCGGCTTTGAAACGGAGACGAGCACCGGCCCCTAGAGTCAGAAACAACTTGCACACATGTGCGGGGGAACCTTTACCTTTACCTTTAGAAGGAAGCCTGATGGTTGAACAAAATTTGTTAGGGTTGCGTTTAGAGTAGTTGTCAATTTATCATTGCATTTTGACACTAAAAAGAACCAATAGTGCAAATAGAAAGCTCTAATCTTTAAGAAATGTTAGGTTGGTTTTTGTAGGTGGTCTTCTTTGCATTTAGCAATTGCTTGGCTTGCAGATTAATACAATTTCTCCTTTTAAGCAGCAGCACTTTCATTATTATTCCTCACACTGCAGTATTTCTATTATTCTCAACAGGAGTGCTATAATGTTGTGGCAATACTATTCCACGGTTGTCTTTCAGCAGGTGCTTCATGTCTGAAGTATTACAAGAATGATGAAACTTAATATAGGATTACTAGATAAATTAAACAGAAAGATTTGAAAAAGATTCTTTCATGCTCCTCTGCAGATTGTCATTTAAGAGTATTAGAACAAGTTACAGAAGAGGCCATGCTTTTCCTTACTATAAAAGAGAGTTACTAATCTGGGGTTGTAATAGCTATTGCTTTCTAAGCTATGTCTAAGAAAGATTTTGCACCCAGAATGCTTCTAGATGTAGCCTTTAAGCACAATTACATTTCATCATTCAAAGAATTTTACAAAGGTACAGGTGATACTATTAGCCTGCCTTTTTCTTTATAGAGTATTTTTTTAAGGAGGAAAAGACAGCACAATGCTTTTGGACCAGCAACACCAGGAAATATCCACACTTTGTATGGGAGGTGATGAGGGAAACTGGCTGGATCAGGTCCCAAAAGCAGGAGTAAGTTTTAGTCTTTGAATTTTCTCACAGTAGAGATTTTGTTAGCTTCATTCCTTTTTGGCTTCAGGAAAATTCTGAAGACCTACCCATCAGCCCTGTTAAGTAGACCAGACCAGAAAATCAATTCCACAAGAAGACTAGAACTATACTTTATTGAAGTTGGCTATAATAACAAAATCTTCTAATCCTGATTGGCTTTACCTTTATGTCCTTCTTATACTACAGTGAATCAGGGAGGAATCTACTGAGTATCTTTGACTACTATCTTGCTTCTTTATGTTTCAGCCTTATTTGCTTATGTAACATTTCTTACATATTTCTATTAAGTTAATCATAATTATTCTCTACACTACTGTACCTGTTCCATCTTGCACATCAGGAGGGCAACCTGTAAACTAAGATGAGTGTAAAGCATATGTATTTGTTAGTTTTTGATTTTTTTTATAAATCTTTATATCTATATATGGAGTTTCCTGAAGTTATTTCTTTCTTTTTTTTTTTTTTTATTGAAAAGTTTTTCAATACATTTTAATTATTACATCCCATCCCCCAACCCTCCCCAACCCTATCCCACCCTCTCACCCTCCCCTTCCCCCCTCCCCCCCCCAGACTTCCCAGAGCTAGATACAAGGTATAAAAATAAAATAACCAATCATAAACTCTCATATGCTAACAACAATAAACTATTAAATCTCTCGCACTTTAGCTCTTATAAATTGACTACAAGCAATATACTTATTCAAATGCTAGATGAAACTTTTTAGTCCCATATTTATTCTGGATGTAATCAATCCATTTCTTCCACTCCACAATATATCGTTGTTGAGAATGATCTTTCAAATATGCTGAGATCTTTGCCATTTCCGCCAGGTTGGAAACTTTTAAAGTCCATTCCTCTATAGTCGGCAGTTCTTCCTTCTTCCAATATTGCCCTATTAAGAGTCTCGCTGCCGTAATTAGGTTCAACATCAAATTAATGTCCAACACTATAGTATCAGTAATAATGCCCAATAAAAACAATTGCGGACAAAACTTTATCCTTTTCTTGAATATCTTCTGCATATTCCACCAAATTTTAATCCAAAATGGTTTGATCTTTTTGCAAGTCCACCATATATGAAAATACGTTGCATCTTCGCCACCACATCTCCAACATTTGGGCTGGTAATTCGGATACATACTTGCTAACTTTCTAGGATCTAAATGCCATCTATAAAACATTTTATAAAAGTTCTCTCTTAAATTTTGAGCTTGCGTAAATTTCACATTTCTCACCCAAATCTTTTCCCAAGTGTCCATTGTGATAACTTCCTGAATATTCTGTGCCCATTTTATCATACAATCCTTAACAATTTCTGTTTCTGAGTCAATCTCTATCAATGCAAGATATATCCGTTTAATATGCGCTGGTCCCTGATTTCTAATTTGTTTTACCAAATTTTCATCATCCATCAAAAAACCAATCTTCTGATCTTCTTTCCACCTGGCTTGTAATTGTCCATATTGAAACCAAGTTTGTACAATCTTTTTTTCTCGTAAAAGATTATATGACTTCAAACACCACACATTCCTCTCCAAGCTCAAAATTTCCTTATATGTAGTCACATCATGTTTAAATCCAACATTTATATTCTCTATTGCGTGTTTGGGTATTGCCCAACGGTATCTTATAATTTAACTTTTGTCTGTGCTTTTTCCAAACTCGCAACAAAGCATACCTCAAAATATGCATTTTGAACACATTATCTACCTTTTTGTCATACAGTAAATATGCATGCCAACCAAATAACAAATCATACCCTTCAAGATTCAACAGTCTCCCCTGTGTCAGATTGATCCAATCACTTATAGCTGATAATGCAGCAGCTTCATAATATAATTTAAAATTGGGCATTCTTAGACCACCTCTTTCGCGTGTATCCTGCATGATTTTAAATTTGACCCGTGGCCTTTTCCCTGCCCAAACAAATTTGTTAATACCCTTCTGCCATTCCTCCAAATTTGAATCCTTTTTGAGAATGGGTATCATTTGAAACAAAAATAAAAATTTTGGCAAAACATTCATCTTTACTGCTGCAATTCTTCCCAATAATGATAGTTGTAATTTTTTCCAACTATCCAATTCTTTTTGCACTTTATTCCATAACTTTTCATAATTATTTTTATATAATTTAACATTTGAGGGTGCTAAATATACCCCCAAATATTTAACCCTTTCAACAATTTCAAATCCAGTTAAGCTTTCTAAAGAAACCTTTTGTAATGCTGTCATGTTTTTAGATAAAATTTTAGTTTTTTGTATGTTAATCTTAAATCCAGAAACTTTCCCATATTGCGATATTAACTCCATCAATTCCATAACAGAATTTTCTGGATGTGTCAAAGTAATAACCAGATCATCCGCAAACGCCCTCAATTTATAGTCCTGATCTCTTATTTGAATTCCCTTAATTGTTTCCGAATTCCGTATTTTAATCAATAATATCTCCAACGTTAAAACAAATAACAAAGGTGATAACGGGCAACCCTGCCTTGTGCCCTTTTCAATATTACACATTTCAGTCAAACTATTATTAACAATTATTCGAGCTATTTGCTTCTGATATATTGCCCTAATTGGTTGTAAAAATTCATCCCCAAAATTCATTTTATCTAATACTTTTAACAAAAATTTCCAATCCAATTGATCAAAGGCTTTTTCAGCATCCAAAAAAATCAATGCTGCAGAGATCTGGTTATTCCTTTCCAAAAATTCCAACAAATCAACTATATGTCTCACATTATTTTTCATTTGTCTACCACTTATAAACCCAGTTTGATCACCATGAATTACCTGTTGCAATACCCTCATAAGTCTACTAGCTAAAACCTTAGCAAATATCTTGTAGTCCGTATTCAAAAGTGAAATTGGCCTATAGTTTTTTGCTTGAGTAGCGTCCTGATCTTCTTTAGGAATTAAAGAAATAAAAGCAGTTTTCCAAGACGGAGGCACTCCTCCCCCTTTTTGAATTGTCTGAAACAGTTCCTTTAATGGCTTTATCATCTCAAACTGTAAATTTTTATAATACACAGCAGTCAAACCATCAGTGCCTGGTGCTTTACCTACTTTTAACTGTTTAATTGCCAAGTATATTTCTTCCTCAGTTATCAACTGATTCATTTCTTCTTTTTGGTCTTGCGTAAGAACCGGGATGCTAAAATCTTTCAAATATAAATCAATGTCCGTTTCATTAATCTTATCACTAGCATATAATTTAGAAAAAAAATCAACAAAGGTTTCCTTAATAAGATTCTGTTGATACACAATCTTTCCCTTATGTTCTATTTTATCTATATTAGAAACCCTTTGCTTCTTTCTTAACATATAAGCTAACCATCTGCCTGGTTTATTGGCATTGCAAAAAGTATTATGCCTTGCAAACCGTAAATTAGTTGCCACCTGATCAGCCATTAACTTATCAAATTGTCCTCTTAACAGCTTAATAGTCTCTTTAATCTTCACATCCGATGGATTCAAAATTAAAGCCTTTTCTTTTTCCTTAATCTCTGTCTCCAATTCTTTCCTCCTAAAATCCAAGTTGCGTCTATATTTATTATTAAGATATATCAACACACCTCTCATATACGCCTTACTAGCATCCCATACCATTTCCATAGAAGTACCCTTATGCATATTCGTTTCAAAAAAAACCTTCATCTGTTTCTTGCACTCTTCCACGTTTTTCTGATTTCTGAACAAATTCTCATTTAAACGCCAGGAACGTCGTTCTCTACTATCTTTTCCAATCTCTAGCCAAACTGGGCTGTGATCAGACATAGTCTTTGAACAAATCTTTATCCTCTTAGTTCTAAAAAAAAGGTCATTAGACAATAGTATAAAATCAATCCTGGAAAAAGATTGGTGTCTATCAGAAAAGAAAGTATAGTCTCTTTCTTGTAAGTTCCTTTCCCTCCAAACATCACGTAATTCCATATCGTCCATCATTTCAAAAAAAGATTTAGGCAATTTCGCATGACTTGGGGTACTTCTGTAAGATCCACTCTTATCCATTTGTACATTCAAAACACCATTCCAATCTCCCATAAAAATAAAAGATTTGTAATCCAATTGGGTAATCCTGCTGTGTAACAAACTATAAAAGTCAGCTTGCTGTTGATTGGGCGCGTATAATCCAACCAAAAGAGTTCTTTTACCTTCTAGTAACAAGTCCACAATAACATATCTTCCTTGTTGATCAGCTTCAATTAACTCTGCTGTAATTGTATTCTTGACATAAATAACCACTCCATTTTTCTTGTTAACTGCAGAGGCAATAAATTGTGTACCTAGTCTTGAATTTGATAAATACTTTTGGTCCATAACTCTAATATGTGTTTCTTGTAAGCAAATAACGTCAGTCTTAAATTGGTTTAAATATTGAAAAATTTTCTTTCTCTTTTGTGGTGAGTTTAATCCATTAACATTCCAAGTTAAAAACTTAGTCACCATTTCTGGCAACCCGAAGCTTTTGAAGCGCATCTTCCAGAATCCCTTTTACATTTTTAGGTCGCGCTCCTCCCACAGCTTGGCTATAGGTACATTTTGAAGGTTCCACAACATTCTGCTGGGCTTGGTCTTGGTCACGCCTGGCTCGTCTCGAAGCAGCTCGGGTGACCCTCTGGTCCTTTGCTTCTTCTACTGTTGAAATTTGAATCACTCCTGGTGCTGTCTCATCTATCTGTATTCCTTCAGCATCATAAGACTTTCCCTCCTTTATTGATTCCAGAAGTGGTATAGGAATTGCTTTTAAAAGATTGCTATAAAAATCACGTGCCTGCAGGACCGTAGCGAGACGGTATCTTGTATCTTCAAACATTACCACCATACCCACTGGAATCTCCCATCTGAACCTGACATCGCGTCGCTTAAGCTCATGTGCTAGAAATGCAAATTCCTTTCGTTTCCTTAGGATTTTTGGAGGGATCTCTTTTAAAACCAAAACTTCTTGGTCAGCAATCACAAGCTTTGTATTGTAAGAAACTTGAATAACTTCATTCCTGATTGCTCTCTTTGTAAAGTAAACAACCACATCTCTAGGTAATTTCCTTTGTCTCGCAATCCAGGAGTTAACACGGAAAATTTTGTCTATATCTTCTGCAATTTCTTCAGCTGGCCTTCCCAGCACGTCTTCGAGAGCAACAGAAACTAATTTTTTCAAATCTTCCTTTAAATTCTCCTTAAGACCCCTTATCCTCACAGCAAACTCCATTTCATGATATTGTACCAATGTCAAGTCATAATCAATTTTATCCACCACATTCTCAGTCTCTAGTATCTTTGCATCCAGTTTAGTATTATTTTGAGTGAGATCCTCCACTCTTTCGTCAAGGCGTTCAATACATATCGCCATGCCTTGAAATGCAAGCAAGATGTCCTCCCTCATTACTGTAAATTTTTCTGTCAGCTTCTTATCCATCTTCTCATCTATCATCTCAACCAAATGCTGTGAATGTTTTTCCAAAGCATCTTCCAAAACTTTAACTGTTAAGACAGGCGAAGGTAGAGGTGCAGGAGGTGCTAACACTTGCGCTGAAGAATGCGGCAGGGGGGAAGCCCCCGCAGTTTTAGGAAGTTTAGAAGAAGATTTAGCCGCCATTTTTTCCCCCTTTTGCAACTACGCACTTTCACTTTCTAAGTCTTCAATGTAGATTGAGCCAAAGTTCAAAAGTTCACTTACTCCTTGTTCTCTTGCATCGCTCTGCCTGCTTCCATTAACTTCCAAAGTCCATTCTTGTAGGCAGGGATGGTTGCGTTCGCCTTGTTCTGCTCCAGGAAAAACGGAGCAGACACGCTGCGCGGCCCGGAGAAATCCAAGCTTCGGGGGGGCTCAATCTTCCAGCCGCCAGAGCTTTAAGCCCTGACGGCCCCAGAGAGCCCTTCCCTTACTTGGAAACTCACCCCCTCCTCTTCTCCCGAGGAGGGGGCTTTCGAACCGCCGAAACAGCTGATCGGCGCTGTTTTCGGCGGTTCTACAAAGCCGCGAAGCTGACAAGCTAAAAGCAGCTGTCGGCGGCGGCGCCTTGCCACCCGGAAGTCCTGAAGTTATTTCTTATATGTTGTTAGCTATCTAGAAGCTTTGGGAATAGGCAACACAGAACTCAAGGAATGAATGACTGATTGAATGAATCCATCAGTAAATATTCTAAGTATGGAGAAGTTAATTGAACAATTTTGGTGTTAGCTATGCCACTTTTATTTTTCATATATCCCTCTTCATGTCATTGATTTCTTTGGTTTATCATCTCACACTCCTTTTTGGTGCTTTACATAAATTGCTTAGACCAAAATAGAAAAATGTGATGGTAATGTATATATACTTAGACATTCCATTTTCTGCCTCATAGTAGTTATACAGATTAGTACAGCCCAGATATGTTAATTTTAACACTGTACAAATGTTTATAATTCCAAAAACTCCAGTGTTCTTTCCAGTTTCATGACCTTAGAATTGATTTAAGGTCCTAGGGCTTTAATAGCAATCCTTGTTGTAGTCTCCATTTTATAGATGCAGAGAAGTCATTATTGCATTAACAAGGATATTCTCACAATATCTGAAATTGCCTTTTTATCTCATTCTTTTTTCATCTGGCTCTTGGCACTGCTTTCTTTCTCAACAGCCAACAATCATTGTCTCCTCAGAAATACATAGGATTTGGAATGAGAGGTGGACTCGGACTTTGAACACGAGCCTCATGATGGTATATTTGCTGAAATTGTTCTATAATAGCAAATTGCTGAATTTCTAGATAAAGTTCTCATTTAAAATAATGATACCATCAGAACATCAAGGACAATAATTAAGGGAGAATTGCAGTACTAGACATAAGAATAAGAATAATTGACATGCTTTATCCTTCAGTATTATGCACATTGCTTCCATTTCTAAGAAAAGGATATTTTTATTTTAAGATGTCTTTTTTCGTTTAGAAAAAAAGAAGAAAAGCTTATGAAAGGACATTATTCTCAGGACTTTTTTTCTCATAGAACGCTCAGAACGGAGTTCCGGCACCTTTTTTTGGATGGAACCTTGTAGGGTAGGCAAGGTGGGTTGCATGACATGTGTGAGTTTCGGCACCTTTTTCTTTTACAAAAAAAGCACTGATTATTCTTATAATTATGTTATTTCCTCTGTAATTCTCCTGAGTACAGTTTCATAGGAAAGAAATTCCTCCCATCTACCTGAAAATGATCAGAATTATGACATTGGATTGAGTATTGCATTATACTTGACCTAGGATGCCTTAGACAAATTTCCTTTTTCCAACTCTACTCTAATACCGTATTTTCCGGCGTATAAGACGACTTTTTAACCCCTGAAAATTTTTTTAAAAGTTGGGGGGTCGTCTTATACGCCGGGTCGTCTTATACGCCGGAAAAAAAAATCAGTCGAGCGTTCCAAAGCCGGGCCGCCCGGCGCTATTTCCGGCACGGCTCCG
>JAKJMR010018271.1:845952-866034 GCA_024449315.1 Daboia siamensis
TCCCAGCTGGCCCGCGCGGGCCAGCTGGGAGCCTGCCCACGCCAGCGGCTCCGGCGGCAGCAGCAAGACGGCCGCGCGTAGCAGCTGGGGGCCTGCCCGCGCGGCCGTTCTGTTGCTGCTGCCGGGGCCGCGGGCGTGGACAAGCCCCCAGGTGACAGTATAACAGAAGTTGGGGATTCTTTAATTTAGTACTTATTTTTAACTATAGTTTAAAGGGTTATAATTATTTTTTTATATGTCACATGTTGCAACATTTGAGGAAGTATCTTCCACATTGATAAAATGTAGAAAAGGGCTCTTCAGAATAGACTTTCATTCTTGAAAACTGTTTATATTTGCTGGTTTGTGCTGTGTGTTTCATACAGATAATTGTTATTTAGACAGATTGAGAAGTGAGCTTTCTCAGAAGTGTAAAGCACTTTTATGTAATATTTTCAAATGCCATTCAAAATTTACATCTCCAAAATTTATTTCTCTCTATTTAGACAGTTTACTTGGTTGATTGCCACTGAATTACTCCAGCTGACATTTCTCTGCTTTACTGGAATGCACAAGTATTTTTTAAAAATGGTACTTTAAAACAGACTAAAGTAAACACTTGAAAACCACCAGGGAAAATTCTGATCATGGTTTATGTTATATACTGGGCTCATTAGTAATACCACATGGATTGCTGGAGCAGCTAACGGCTCTCCAGCAACCCAGACTACAAGTCTCCAGTGCTATAATTGGCTATCCCTAGGTGGCAATGGTTGCTTCAAACCTATTGGCTGCCACCTATGGGCTAGAGTACATATTGCGGCTAGTTGCAGCCATTTGCTGGTACAGATTCTGCACAAAATAAAATATGAGTTTCCCTGTATTCAGTTATCTCATCTTCATTCCTGCCCCAAAGAACCCACTATTTAACATTGGCAACGAGGATGGGGTCCTGCTTCACTGAAAAAAAAGAGTTGAAGTCTATGAGGGGAAGGCAGTGCACGCCGGAGGGAAAAGGCATTCCCCCCCCCTCAAGGTCAGCTAGCAAGCTATGCTAGCAATCTCGTGCTCAGTGGACTCATTCCCTCAGCTTGGAAGCAAGATTTGGAAGGAAATGCAGGAACCAGCAAAGAAAGAATGCTGAAGGTCAGGAAATTTCAAGAATTCAACATGAAGCATCCGGAGGAATAGCCATCCTATTTGTCACAGGTAGAGAACTACCTCAGGGCAAATCAGATTGTGGAAAAAGGAACACTACTCTCCGTGTGCAGCCCAGCAATCTTTGACTTGGCCAAGAACCTTTTTGCGCCAACACCGATTGAAGCAGTCTCCTACGCAGACCTCAAACAGAAACTACCTGGACATTTCCAACCCAAGATGTCTGAAATGGCTTGGCGGTTCAAGTTTGACCAGAGAGTGCAGCAACCTGGTGAATCAGCTTCTGAATTCATAGTGGGCCTGAGGCAGGCCACACACCTTTGCAAATTTAGAAAAGCGACTACAAGACCGGCTCGTCCGCAGCCTATGGGACTGAACGCTTCAACAGAGACTCTTTGCCAGACCAAACTTAACATTTTCTGAGTCACAAGATGAAGTGATGGCCAACGAAGCCACCGGGGGCGCAATTCAAGCAGTACAGCCTGCCAAAACGTCAAAGTTTGAAGAAATGGTCCACCTTGAGGACGCCAAACACACTAATGAATCTTCCGAGGAAGAAGAGCCTGAAATCAACAGACTCCAAAAGCAACCCAACATGCAATACCGCAACAGCCAGCAGTGAGAGAACACTTACAAGGCAGTTCTCTTACCTAGATGTAAGGGGTGCGGCGGCAACCATTTTCACGCCGATTGCAGATTCTGATCAGCCACATGCAGAGCTTGCGGAAGGACAGGCCACATCTCAGTCATCTGCAGAGCCCACCAGAGAGACCCAAACACCTGTCGGAAGAATCGACTAGGTGAGATACTGGGGCCCAGGGTCCAGTTAGTGTGGGTTTTTTCAGAAGCTGTAGAAGCGTGTGCCGCACCAGGGCTCAACACCCCCTCAAACCTAAACTCAGGCTCTTGGTAGAGCTACAAGGAGTTCCATGTAAGATGGAATTGGACTCTAGCTCTGCAGTCTCAATTATTTCTCAAGACACTTTTAACTTCGTGTGTAGGCGCAGTAACATTTGGGCCAAACTAAGGCCCTCAGATATAATCCTAACTGACTTTCAAAATGTTCAAGTTAAAGTTAAGGGAGAAGCCACTTTGACGGTAAAATTTAAGGGTTTTTTTGGGCACCTGGATGTCATTGTACTTGGGGGCCAGAGAACAAATCTCATTGGACCTGATTGGTTTGAAGCCTTAGGTATTCAGATTACTGGCATAAACAGGACACAAACTGCAAACCTCGCGTCAGTATGTGAGGACTATGTAGATGTTTTTGATTCAGCCTAGGAACATACACAGGCCCGCCTATCTCATTTAAGCTACATCCCAACGTAGTTCCAATCAGGGTTAAGCCTTGCAGGTTCCCCTTTGCCTTAAAACATAAAATTGATTCAGAAATCGATAAGCTTGTAGAACAGGGCGTGTTACAGCCTGTTGATGGTGGGGAATGGGAAACTCCTATAGTCATTCCACTTAAAGCCAATGGAGAAATTTGCATTTGCGCTGACTATAAATGCACACTAAATAAAGCCCTCAAGCAACACATTTACCTGGTCCCAGCGGGCAAGCACATTTTAGCCTCCTTGCAAGGGGTTACTATTTTTGCTAAACTTGATTTATCACAGGCCTATCAGCAATTGCCAGTTGATGAGGCCACAGCTGCACCTCAGATGATCGTGGCTCACAGGGGGGCTTTCAAAGTCAAATGCTTACAGTTTGGAGTCAGTGTTGCACCGGGCATTTTCCAGGAAATCATGCAGCGTACACTTAAGGGTATTCAGGGCATCTGCCCTTATTTTGATGATGTTCTTATTGCAGGGGAATCCCCAGAAGTGTTAGCCAGTAGGCTAAGGGCTGTTTTGCAGAGGCTTCGTGAAGCAAACCTCAAATAATAAAAAAAAGCAATTGTAGTATTGGGGTTCCTTCAACAGAATTCCTGAGTTTCCAAATTGATGCTAACAGCATTCACCCTGCTGATTCTAAAGTGAAGGCCATTAAAATGGCACCTAGGCCCAAATTCAAAGGAGAGCTACAAGCATTCTTGGGCCTCCTAAACTTCTACCACACATTTCTACCTCATAAGGCTGAAATAGCAGAGCCCCTCCACAGGCTTCTAGATAAAAAAGCTCCATGGAAATAGACTAACTTACATGAAAAAAGTTTCCAGGACTTAAAAGCACTATTGTCAGAAAAGCCCACTATAACTCACTACAAAGAGTCTAAACCAGTATGTCTTACATGTGATGCATCTCCATATGGGATAGGGGCAGTTTTAAGCCACATAGAAAAAAATGGAACACAGGTTCCTATAGCATTCTACTCAAGGACATTGTCCTCTGCTGAGTGTAACTATGCTCAGATTGACAAAGAGGCCCTAGCCATCGTTGCTGGAATAAAAAAATTCCATGACTATTTATATGGCAGGGACTTCATGGTCTTTACAGACCACAAACCTCTGTTGGGACTTTTATTTATTTATTTATTTAATTATATTTATATACCGCCCTACTCCCGAAGGACTTCACAACAGACAAACAAATCCCCCACATACTTTCTCTAGGAATGCTAGGATGGTCTATTTTTCTATCTGCATACACTTTTAAATTGATTGACAACTGGGCAAAGAAATGGGCCATGATGATGGCCTCAGCAGACTACCACTGCCACTAATGGAACCAGATCCGGCTCCAGCTGCTAGAATACTGTCCATACAGGACATACCTAAATTTCCCCTCCATGCGGGGGACTTTGCTGCTGAAACTGCCACACATAAAATACTTAGTAAAGTATTGTCATGGGTATACATGGTCTGGTTGGATAAAAGACCAGGTTCTGAATTTCAAAACTATTTTGTCAGAAGGCATGAGTTATTTGTCCACAAGGGGTGCATTTTATGGGGAAACAGAGTCATAATTCCCACTTCCCTCAGAGACAGGGTTTTACAGTCATTATATGAAGGCCATCCAGGCATTGTCAGAATGAAAGCTTTAGCTAGAAGCTACCTTTGGTGGCCTGGCCTTGATAAAGACATTAAGGCACAAGTCCATGGTTGTTATACATGCCAGCAATCTAGGCCTGAAATTCCTCAGGCCCCAGTTCACAGGTGGGAGGAAACATACACTCCCTGGTCTAGGATTCACATAGACTATGCTGGGCCTTTTTCAGGGACAGCTCTTCCTTATAGTAGTGGATAGCCACTCCAAATGGCTGGAAGTAATTCCAGTTCCTAACATGGCTACTGCTAGGACCATCCAGGTGCTGAGAAAACTCTTTGCCACACATGGGTTGCCAGATGTCTTAGTTCAGACAATGGGGCCTAATTCACTGCTGCTGAATTTCAGGCCTTCTTTAGAGCTAATCTCATCAGACATGCAACATCTGTGCCTTTTCATCCGTCTTCTAATGGTCAAGCTGAACGCATGGTGAGGACAATGAAGGAATCACTCAAGTGCATTGTCACAGGTGACTGGCATCACAGATTGGCAGATTTTGTATTCTGCCAGCATTCTACGCCCTGCACTGCTACAGGCAAAAGACGTGCAGAACTATGTTGGGGGAGGCGATTGATCACTAAACTGGACAGGTTGCATCCAGATAGAGTGGTAGCAAAAGCCTCTCGACCAAAACCCCCGAGGGGGCTGCATATGGGCAATTGGGTTTGGGCCAGGAACTATGGTCATGGGAATCTGTGGGTTCCTGGTCATATTACCAAAGCATCCGGACCCCTATCTTATGAAGTGGGGTTGGAGGGAGGGCGAGTTGTCAGACGAAAATGGTTTCCAGAATGGCCACTAAGTGAGGACTGCATCATAAGTCCCTCCCAAGGTCCTCAAACTTGCCACCAAGCTAGCCCTCACATGGACTTTCTGGACTTTTCCTTCATAACTCAGGTGAAACCAGAGGGAGAAGTGGGGAGTCCTGGAATGCAACATGGATCCCCTGAAGGAGCAAGCCATCCGCTGCGCCTACTCTGCTGATCAGTCTGACTCTGGGGTGGGCCAACCGGGAGAGGCCAGCCAGAGAGTATCTAATCCCCTTGACTCAGGAGCACAAAGGGACACAAGTCTACCCAGCCCACTGGGTAAGCTGGTAGACCACAAAGTGATTGGAACTCCGAGATGTTCCACTAGGGCACACAAGCCTCCTTCATATCTTGCTGATTACGTTGTAAAATAAAGAGTTATAATATTGTTGTATTGCTGTTTACCACTATATTACAGAATCTAGTGCTATGTTATAACTGTCTAAATGTGCTATCCTTGAAGCCTATTCATTCAGATGTTGTTTAATAACGTTGTAACCTATATGGGTTGGGTTTTTTTCTATTACTTTACTTTAGTGTATTTTGATAATGAGTCTTGATAATTGCATTGAGGCTAATTTGTGTTAATATTGTCTGGTCTAAGAGGGGAGCGGTGTTATGTACTGGGCTCATTAGTAATACCACGTGGGTTGCTGGAGCAGCTAACGGCTCTCCAGCAACCCAGACTACAAGTCTCCAGCGCTATAATTGGCTATCCCTAGGTGGCAATGGTTGCTTCAAACCTATTGGCTGCCGCCTAGGGGCTAGACTATATATTGCGCTAGTTGCAGCCATTTGCTGGTACAGATTCTGCATGAAATAAAATATGAGTTTCCCTGTACTCAGTTACCTCGTCTTCATTCCTGTGCCAAAGAACCCACTATTTAACAGTTTAGGTAAAGAAGTTGGTAAGATTTTTTTTTAATCTCCTGTGCCCCAAACCACTTTGTATTGGAATGAACTATTAGCTCCTTTACAAACTACATATACAACAATAATCAACAGTTCAATGGAAACTTTGCAATTAATGCTTTTATCAATAAAATATTTCTCCTGCAGTCAAATAAGAAGATCAGAAGCAAATTCATTAACCTTATGTGACCCTAACAAAAAAAAAAACCAAATAATCCATGATATGATACAAAGATCTATTTTGATATGAGAGCACCAAGTTAAATTCTATCATGTCCATTTCAGCCAATGATTAATGTAGCTAATGAATGATGGATAACTTTTGGAATTGTTAAGTTTTAAGTAGGGTGGGGAATTTCTGTTTGCAAAACATAACTATTTGGAGGAAATATTGGTGAATTACAAAGATTGGGTTTGGTGTCACCAATATCTAAAGGACAAAGAAATCCTATCTCACCTGTAGCTTTCCACTGCAATTAGGCATTAGGAATAGAATGTATTGTTATTGGCAAAAACCAGTAAAATGGAAGGTAGGACAAACAAGAGAAAATATTTTGAACGTGCACTTTTAAAATTTGTCAAAAGGAAGAGGTCATAAGAAAACACTGGTTAAAGACTTCTGGTTTGCTGATGTGGCTGCTGCAGTGGCTGCGATGGCTTAGAAGGTGAGCTCCATCTTCCAAGTCTGATTTAGCATTGCTGGGGAACCCTGGAAAGGGTTGAAAGTTGCCCTGTAGGGGCAACCAGGAAGGACGGGATCCCTGCTTGATCACGGGAGTACAGTAGCCCTTTTACCTGATCCGGCGCAGCCCTCCAAATTGGCGGATGAAAGACCAGCCATAGAAATATGGCCTGTCACTAGGCTGCAGACAGTCGAAGTCAAACTTACCACTAGGCACCTACAAAGTAGTGCGGATGAGATTGGGTGAGATCTGAACCTCTCTTCAATCCTAACTATTTTTACCACCTGTATAAGCTGCCCAAGGTATTTTTCCCCCTGTAGAGAGGGAAGGGAAAATCTATTCCACCCTCTAAAAACAGCGGCGACTGACTATCCAAGTGACTTTAAAACATTGAAATGATAACCTGATTTTAATTTGATTTTTATCTTTCTAAAACTTGAGGACTAAAAGATTTCTTATTTTTATTGAAGATTTGGGTTTTTACTTATAAAAAAGACGTAAAATTGGAAAAAGTATTATAAAAATCTTGGATTTAAAAAAGAAAATACTAAATGGTATGGGTGGCATCTTGTGGCTAAACCTGATAATAGAATCTGTTATTGTCTAAAAGAGACTTGAATGAAGCCCAGACTATAGATAAGACTTGTTACCTTGGCAATCAGCTGTGAGAAGCCAAGCTGTGTTCTATACTCTGTGATAAAATTAGTTTTATTTTCTGATTGTAAAGCTTTTAATTCACACCATTAAGAGAACATGAATGAAGATCAGGAACAGATTTTATTTATGCTGAAAGCAATTCATGAAACTATTCTTAAAGCCACTGATTAAATAAGAGACTATAGAAAAGAACAAGATGTCAGCCTAGATATACAAACCCAAACTTTGATCACAACCAAAGAATTAACTACACAGAATATAATAGAAGTGGAGCAATTAAATACTATGATAGAAGATTCAACTGATCAACAAACATAGTTAACAGAAAACCCAGAAAAGAGACTGACAATTTTGAAAATGGAAAAGACTTTCTATATAAACCAGAAGAAACCTGAGGATCAAGAAAAAGAACAGAGCAAAGGGAAGATAAATATTTTAGGACAACTACAACTAAGAGAGAAAAATAGAGAGATGATTTGTTAGCCCCTTTAAAAAAATGGTGATTGGATGGCCTTTCTTATTTCAAATAATATATATAATGACAGAGGGAGATCTATATGATGATTTAAGAGCATGGATATGGAAAGCAAATTGGCAAAGAAAGAATGCTAGAATAAGGCTGAAGAAAATTGGGGCTTTGATTCATTAGTAAGAATTAAAATAGAATATACTCGATTTGGTAAGATATGTACTTTGAATATTAGACTGTGTTATGAACTGAGATTAAAAAAAACTTTGGTTATTTTAAAATTTGGAAGTATAAATACCAAAAGTTAAATTTGAATATTGATTTGTTTATAGAGATTGAAAGTAAAGCTATTTAAGATATATATAAGCTAAAATATATTGATAAATGTAATAAACATGTGTTTACTTAGCTGATATAATAAAAATTGTACTAGCTTAAATATGTGATAATAGACATTAAGAGAAAAAAAGAGGAAGCATTTGATGTTGAAGCAAGAGAAATTTTGGTTACTAAATTTAAGACATTTGGAAATTAATAGAAAATAAGAATGTTATATTATTAATTAGTTTATGTAAGATAGTGAGAAATAGAATATATCTAAATAGATAAGATGTGTATTCTAAATACTAGACTTTGTGATGAATTGTGAAAATGGAAACTTCGGTTACTCAAAATGTGGAAATTATAAATATTAAATGTTAAAGTTAAATATTAATGGGAAATTAAAAATTGGGGAAAACTTATTAGGACATATGATTGTCTATAAACACTGAATATTAAAATAATAAGGATATGTATAAGCCAAAAATTAATGTAAAAATGTCATTTTTATTTAATTGATTTAATAAGAATCCTATTAGTCAAAACAGGAGACAGTAAATGCTAAGGGGAAAAGAGAGGAAAAACTTAATGTAGTAGCCTGAGACTTGTACTAAGGATACGTATGTTATTGTATTATCGATTAATCCAACTACCACGTTGCTTTTTAAATACTGAAATGTAAAACTAGAAAATCAGTAAAACTTAAAAAAAACCCATTGGTTAGAAAAGAAGGATAAATAATTCAGTCCACATTTTCAATTTGTGAGAGAGGAAAATCTAAATATGGCTGAAATCCCTATATGTCTTGGTAATGTTCTTGTTTTACATTTTCTTGGAATTTTCAAAAACAAGACTATAAAATGAAATACTTTAATCAGATTAACATCTGGATATAATTTCTAGTAATGTGAATGAGGGAGATGAGATATTTCCTGGAGGAATGAATTACATGTTTTACTAGACCCCTCTGTCCTCCCCGCCATGATGTGAGAAATCTTAATCAATGAATATTGATGAATGGAAGAAGAGATTCACAATATTTAAATACACTTTAACAAATAAATAAGGGCGGTACATTGCTTTTATAGCTTCTAATATTTCATACTTTATCCCTAATTCTTTTATTAAAGACTTTGTATGGTTATAGAATTTGTGTGATTCTTGTTTTCTGGTTCATGTTTTGCAATACAGGTCTTAATGCTGGCTATAATAATTGAATGAAATCACTGTTGTTTAAAACATAGGTCTGCAGCTTTGGAGGGCTAATGCATGTTAAGGGCATTATTACAAAGTGATTTTGCCATGATAGATGTGGCCATTTACAAAATATCCATTTGTTCTTGTTGTTAGTTGCGAAGTCATGTCCGGCCCATCACGACCCCATGGACAACATTCCTCCAGGCCTTCCTGTCCTCTGCCATCTTCTGGAGTCATTTAGTCTCATGACTACTGCTTCGGTGAGTCCATCCAGCCACCTCATTCTCTGACATCCCCTTCTTCTATTGCCCTCAATCTTTCCCAGCATTAGGGTCTTCTCCAGTGAGTCCTTCCTTCTCATTAGGTGGCCAAAGTATCTGAGTATTAACTTCAGGATCTGGCCTTCTAAAGAGCAGTCGGTTGATCTTCTCTAGGACTGACCGGTTTGATTGCCTTGCAGTGCAAGGGACTCGTAGGAGTCTTCTCCAGCACCATAGTTCAAAGGCCTCAATTCTTTGGCGCTCAGCCTTTCTTATGGTCCAGCTTTCACTGCCATACATTGCAAGACCATAGCCTTGACTATACACACTTTTGTTGACAGGGTGATGTCTCTGCTTTTTAGTGTGCTGTCTAGATTTGTCATGGCTTTCCTCCCCAGAAGCAAGTGTCTTTTAATTTCTTGGCTGCAGCCCCCATCTGCGGTGATCTTGGAGCCCAGGAAAATAAAATCTGTCACTACCTCCATTTCTTCCCCATCTATTTGCCAGGACTTGAGAGGGCCAGATGCCATGATCTTGGTTTTCTTAACGTTTAGTTTCAAACCCCATGGACAGTACCAAAAGGAAAATCCATTTACTAACAGACAAACAAAAGTATATAACTATCTGTTTTATGTTTTTATGCTGTGATGTGTCTACACTTATAAAGATGAGAATCATGCCAGCCATGGTATGCCATTTGATATTGGTATGGAAGCAAAAGTGAACTTTGAAGAAGTAGGATTGAACAGGATTGACTCTTTTGAACTTTGGTGTTGGAAAAAAAAAACTCCTGGGAATACTGTGGACAGCTAAGAAAACAAACCAATGAATCACTGAACAAATTAACTTGGGTTCTCATTCAAGCACAAATGACCATGCACAAATTACCTAATTGAGATACTTTATGTGAAGACCTAGCTCTTTGGAGATGCTCTTAGAAATGTGGAAGGAAAGAGAAAAAGAGAATGAGCAGCAGTAAGGTGGATTTATGCACCATTGTGGCAATGGGTGCACCATTGGAAGACCTGAAATCTAAGTTAGGGACAGATCATTATACAGAAAATCTATTTATGTTGTCTCTAAGAGTTGACAACAACATGATAATACATAATAAATCAATTAGATTTTATTTTTAATGGGGTATAGGCACTGTTGGATATAAAGGATATGGTTGAAACTAGTGCTTTGCACTATAATATGCTACTTCCTAATTATTTCTTTTAGGGAACTTGGCTGACACAAAGAAATATGTAAGCAGTCATATTTCACCTTACATAGGATATGTAGGACTCAGGGACTAGATAATAGATAAGGATGCTAGTAATGGGAACCTCTTGTCTGCATATCACAAAAGGCAGATCACTAGGCAACAAGATCCTAATTCATGCCATGAGTCATAAAGGAACACCAGTGATTACTGAATCAATGTTGACAGCAATGTCTGGAAAATGAGTTCATAGCAGCTTCTCATGAGTATGCTAAAAAATGCTAGAGAAGAAAAAGAACTTGACTGAGCTATTTTCATGTTAATTTCTTTATTTTTAAATGCAACTTTAATAATCCATTTCAGTGCCTATGTAGTGAGGACTAAGAGTCTTCTCAGGAAGCCAATGTTCTATCAACCAATTAGTGCAGTTTCTCTTTTAAAAAAAATCTAATCAGCTATGTTAAATTAAATTATGATATCCAAGGCACTGAAATTTCTGCTTCAAATAGGTGCTTTAATGTTGTTGTTGTTAGTTGCGAAGTCGTGTCTGACTATTGCAACCCCATGGACAACGTTCCTACAGGCCTTCCTGTCCTCTACTATCTTCTGGAGTCCATTTAAGCTCATGCCTACTGCTTCAGTGACTACATCCAGACATCTCATTCTCTGTCGTCCCTTTCTTCTATTGCCCTTAATCTTTCCCAGCATTAGGCTCTTCTCCAGTGAGTCCTTCCTTCTCATTAGGTGGCCAAAGTATTTGAGTTTCAACTTCAGGATCTGGCCTTCTAAAGAGCAGTCAGGGTTGATCTCCTCTAAGACTGACTGGTTTGATCGCCTTGCAGTCTAAGGGACTCACAGGAATCTTCTCCAGCACCATAGTTCAAAGGCCTCAATTCTTTGGCGCTCAGCCTTTCTTATGGTCCAACTTTCACAGCCATACATTACAACTGGGAAGACCATAGCCTTCACTATGGTCACTTTTGTTAACAGGGTGATGTCTCTGCTTTTTAGTGTGCTGTCTAGATTTGCCATGGCTTTCCTCCCCAGGAGCAAGCGTCTTTTAATTTCTTGGCTATAGTCCCCATCTGCAGTGATCTTGGAGCCCAGGAAAATAAAATCTGTCACTACCTCCATTTCTTCCCCACCTATTTGCCAGGAATTGAGAGGGCCAGATGCCATGATCTTGGTTTTCTTAATGTTAAGTTCCAGTCCAACTTTTGCACTCTCCTTCTTCACCTGCAACAAGAGGCTCTTTAGTTCTTCTTCACTTTCTGCCATTAGAGTGGTATCATCTGCATATCTTAGGTTGTTGATATTTCTCCCGACAATCTTTTTTTATTTTTTTATTGAAAAGTTTTATAAAAGTTACAGTATTATCCCATCCCCAACCCACCCCTAAACCCCCCTCCCCCTCCCCCACTTCCCAAAGCTGATTACAGGGTTACAAATATATAATAATCATAATCTAACTAACATTAACCAACTATATAAATAACCAAATACATAATACACCTATAACATAATTACAAACAATCTAAAAGTATCCAACTTATACTAATACAATAATAATACTGTATAATATATATATTATTATAACTAATAATAAAAAAGAAAAAAGAAAAATTTCCAATATAATAAATTATAACAATCTAAAATTTACTCATAAGCTAAATGGAACTTTTTAGTCCCATATTTTTTCTGAATAAAATCTATCCATCTTCTCCAAACCGAAATGTATCTTTCTTGTGAATGATCCTTCAAGTAAGCAAAAATCTTAGCCATTTCTGCTAAATTTGACATTTTAAGCGTCCATTCCTCTATAGTAGGCAGGCAATCCTTCTTCCAATATTGCCCTACCAATAACCTTGCAGCTATTATCAAATTCAACATCAAGTTAATTTCTTTAGTATCACAATCATTACAGATAATAAAAATAATTGTGGGGTAAACTTTATCTTGGTTGAATTGGTTGCCAAGCATCTGAATGTAAATCACATGACCCTGGGGATGCTGCAATGTTCATAGGTGTGAAAAATGGTCATAAGTCACTTTTTTCAGTGCCATCATAACTTTGAACAGTCACTAAGCAAATTGTTTTTTTCTTTTTCTTTTTTTTGGTCAAGTTTTTGACACCTTGCTGGGCGACTGGTGGTACTTGGACATTGCCTTATTCTAAAAGTGGTACAATGGGTGAAAAGGTTGAAAAGCCCTGCATTAACACCACAAAACCCCATCCATTCCAAAATCAGATTGCAAGTTTTTCCCCCTACTAATTCCAAGTTCTTTGGATGACTAGAGCATGTAGATATTCTTGGAATGTCAGAATATCACGGTAAAGGCAGATATTTAATAAGGAAATTAAAGTAACAACAAGAAGTTGTCTGGAAATCATGTAAGGCTTAGATAAAACAGTATTCAAACCATCTCTTAAACTGGAATAAGAGGAAATGTTGACAGTTGCCATGTGCTGGCTTTTATGAAATAAGAAGTGCAAAGCAGCAGTATTATTGCTCTAAGCTCCTCATCTGGTAGTTCTAACAGATGGAAGAGAGTTCTTCATTTTTGTTGTACGTGTGTGATAGTTTTTATCATCTTCTAGAAATGCCAGGCAAAGCTTAGAAGTGATATGCAGGATATTGATGAGAATTGGCTCTTCTTGTGATACAAAGTATGCTTGTATAGACTTAGCGCTTTGTAGCTTTTATAGCTTGGGATTAAGTTGGGTTTAATTTGACTTAGCCTACCAGCCTGAAAGACACAAATAAATATAAAACTCCCATATCACTACCAAAAAGTGACATAGACAAGCCTGATTATAAAGGGATTATTTTTTAAAACAATACACAGTTGAACATATAATGACCAGTAAATAAATAAATCAGTCATTCTGCAACTTTTAACTATTTAAAAATTACCTCTATTTATTTTGCCCTGGCAGTGAAACAGTCTTCAGCTTCAGCAGGGATTAGAACACCCCCAAAGTATATTCCAATTCTGTTTTTCTGTTGTAGGCAGTGTACTTTCCAAAGTTCGAATTTGTTCATTTGCCATGGCTTTGTTGAATCAAAATGGATTTTTTTGAATGGAAAGATTCAAATTTGTTGAATCTTTGAATCAAAAGAACTTCTGCAAAATGTTATTAAATCTTATTCACCGATACCTAGATTCTTGCTCAATGATTTATGTGTTAAGTTTCCATTGCAATTGACAGCTGCTGATAGACCTATAGATAGGGGGGAAATGTTATTTTGTAACTTTTTCTATAAGACAATGCTGCAGTATTTAAACCGGGGGTAGGCAACCTTGGCTCTTTTGTGCTGTGACTCGTGGACTTCAACTCCCAGAATTCCTGAGCCAGCCATGCTGAGGGGAAAGGGAGAGGTTTCCATGCTGAGCCATGCTGGCTCAGGAATTCTGGGAGTAGAAGTCCACGAGTCATAAAAGACCCAAGGTTGCCTAACCCTGATTTAGACTGTTAACTTGATTCACATTTATACTAGGTCATGAATTTTACAATGTGGACTTGAAAAATATACTCCTTTTACTAATGTAGGTCATACCCCATTGTTTTTTTCCACCACTCACTAATTTACATGGTTTAAAGGGAAAAAAACGGAGGGATGGGACATGCTTTTTATTATGCCAAAATTTCCAGTTCCATTCCTGTCCCCATGTCAAGTACTATAAATGAGCATTCTATATCCCAGTGCTCATTTATTCTGCTGTCACTCTCCTTCCCTGATTTAAGAGCTAAGATGAAAAATACTACATTTGACTTGATTTAATTAACATTAATTAAACTGATTACCCTCCTTACATATTTAAACCTTCCCCATTCAATTAGATTAAAAATTTGGCAGTAACCTTGGGGCTGCAGACAGTGAGGTCGGATATGGTCCACTTGCCAAAATACGTGTAACATCTCAGCAACTGCAGCATTGATGGTTCACACTGTAATTCAGGGCATCCGTGTCCCTGTTAAGATACCTCAGATAGTACCAAATGCATCTGCTTAATTTTTACAAATTCTGGGAAAGGAATTGAATCCAGAATTTCAGTATGAATATCCTGGCTTATCTTAAACAAATGAATAAATATGCATCTCCAAATTAAAGGAAATACAAGAGACAACGACCATATACAAGGTCAGTTCAGGCATTAGAAAGGATAAACTAAAATAAAATTAGTAATAGAAAGTAGTTTCAGTTTTGTGGAAAGTGGGGAGCGTATATTTTTGTGTCATATTCAGTTTTAGAGGACAATATTGTATTGCACATTATACAATCTGATTTGATAGCTGGGGAAAGGAAACCATTTCTGCAATTGTCTCTGAGTGGAAAATACATATTGTGTTTTCTGAATCTCCCCATCCTTATATTCAATTTTCCACCACATGTTATATGTGCTATATTTCACTTTAAATATGGATGTATCATATCGTATGCATTATATATTTAGGATCACTATACAAAGGAAGAAGACATAGCAATAGAGAAAACACAGTTCTTTGTTAATATTTAAATAACCCCATGTAGTTTCTAAATTAGCAGCCAAAAGTTTTGCTTAACTGAACTATTCAGTAGAAGAAATGTGAGGCTCACTAACTATGGAAACAGAGCCCACTTCTTATTTATTTACTTAATTTATTCAAGTCCCTCTTGCATATTGTTAGCAAATGAGACAAAGAGATGCTACCTAGGTAACAGTCAGATAAGGAACAGTATAGCCTAAAACTGCATAGTGGGTAGAACAAGAGGCTCAGAAGGGACTCTCTTTAAGTTTTTGTGCTGAGGTGACACATATGCACACCAAAGTCTGTACAAAAACATGTGGGCTGCTGTATTTTGAACCAACTAGAGTGTCTGGGCACTTTTCAAGGGCAGCCCCATGTAGAGCACGTAAGTTGATAGGCTGATGCATTTAACAGATTAGTTAAACAATTTAATATGGGGCTTACATAAAATTAATAGCCAATAACAGAATCCAGAGCATATCATTATATGTATATACATATATGCACTCTTATTTACACTATAATTTAGTGAAAATTATAAATTACATAAATTTATATATGAATTATATAAATATAATATAAACATCTAATTATAGGGCACTATAATTTATAACTAGGGACGCAGTGGCTCAGTGGGTTAAGACACTGAGCTTATCGATCAGAAGGTCAGCAGTTTGGCGGGTCGAATCCCAAGTGCCGCGTAACAGAGTGAGCGCCTGTTACTCGTCCCAGCTTCTGCCCACCTAGCAGTTTGAAAGCACATAAAAATGCAAGTAGAAAAGTAGGGACCACTACAGTGGGAAGGTAACAGCGTTCCGTGCACCTTTGGCATCTAGTCATGCCGGCCACATGACCACTGAGAAGTCCTCGGACAAGCGCTGGCTCTTCGGCTTTGAAACGGAGATGAGCACCGGCCCCTAGAGTCGGAAACGACTAACACGCATGTGCGGGGGAACCTTTACCTTTACCTTATAATTTATAACATTACATGTGGGATATATAAGATGTACCTTGCAGTGAATCTACTGTATGAGTTCCTGACCTGCTGGATTTTAGTTCTACGTGCTACACTTGGATATTATATTTGATGGCTCTTACGCATTTTACCTGATGGTTTCTTTTTCCCAAGAAAAATATTAAAATTCAACACCATAACTCAAGGTAGGTAGGTAGGTAGGTAAATGAATGAATAAATGAATGTTATAGCAAGGATATATATCTATAACTCTCTAATATTAGAATGTTCAAATGTTTTATCAGAATCCACATCAGACATAATAGTAAATTATGGCTCTATAGACTCTTTATTCAGAAATTGGTTTATTTAGCAGATAGCATCTGGGCATGACTGGGCAAGATTCATCTCTCTACTACAGATAAATAAAGCCAAATGTACCTACTCCCTATTGTACTGCACCAGAATCAAAGTATTTGTAGGAATTTGTGTTCAGGGTTTAAATTCCAACGTTTTTCCTTCTTTCAAGATCAATGGATATATACCTTTTTAAGAGTCTTGGAATTCCCTTGATTTTTGTTGACTAATTATTCTGTTTAAACTAGGAAGCTCTGGCTTCTGCCTCATCAACATCATTACTTATACTTATATTATAAATTTTTACTGAATACTGGGCTTTAAAAGATATTACTAATGTGCCTTGCTACTTCTTTGTTTATGGTACAGAAAGTCCTTGACTTATGACTATAATTGAGCCTGCAATTTCAGTCAAAGTCATGATTGTTAAGTGGATCACCATGTGACCATACCCAATTTTATGATCTTTTTTGGTGCAATTGTCATTAAGCAAATACCATGGTTGTTAAGTGAACACAATGTTTGCTACAGGGTGTTTTTTTTTACCAGAAACCAAAACTAAATGTTGGTTTCTGCAAAAATGTCATAAATTGTGGTCTGCAGAGTGACCACAAACAGCTGTAAATGTGGGTTAGTTACAAAGCGCCCAAAATGTGGTCACATGAGTGTATGATGTGCCCATGATAACTTCAAATGTTGTCATAGATAGATTTTGGAGGTCTGTTTCAACTTTGAATAGTTGCTAAGCGACTGGTCATAAACTGAGTACTATTTATACAATACAGTACTATATGGTGGGATTTTCTCATAGAAGCTGTGGGAAATTTTCTGATAGAGCCTACTAACTTCAGGGCTTTATGGACCAGAGTAACATCTTCCAATCTGGTGCCCTTTAGATATCACGGGATTGTAACCTGCTAGCCACTGCCACTGAGCAAAAAGGGAAGTCTTTTCCCCTTCCCCTTGCCTTGTGCTGCCCCACTTTACACCCACACTCACATATGGCAAGAGTTCTATGGGCTTTTATTCAATACCACCCACTCAGCAGATTCTTGGAAAGCATCCCCATTGCAAAGGTCCAGATTCCAAGCACAGAACAGCAAGATTCACTGGGTAACCAAGTCCAATGGGCACAGACAAAGTCCAGGAAAGCAATCCAATAGTCAAATAAGCCCAGATACACAGCACGAGCACACAAGGCACAGAATTGGGCATGTTGCTCCAGCAATACTCAAGTCCTCAGTGCGGGATTAAGTAGGCAATGTTGGTGTAGCCCTTCATGAGAGGTGAGGTTGCCTCCTTATGAGTAGCCTAGCTCAGGGCTTTTCAATTGGTGATATGCATACCACCAGTGGTACATTGGCACGTGGCAGGTGGTACGTGACCATGCCCAGCCCAGCCAAATGTATTGGGGTAGGGAACGTGCAGCATAGGATTTGCCATGAGAGAGTCCTCAGGATTGGCAATTCCGGCTCTCCCAGAAGAGAAAGGAGAAGTGGCGGGGGCAGAGAGGAGGCAGTTTTGGTGGGAGAGGGAGAGAAGAAAAGACTCTGGAGAAAGAGGCAGAAGAGAAAAGGCTTTTGTCAGAGAAGTGGTGAGAGAGAGAGAGAGAAAGAGAGGGATATTGAAGGAACCTGTGTGTGAGAATGGGGAGGATATTAAAGGAACGTGTGTGAGAATGGGAAGAATATTGGAGAAACATGTGTGTGAGACTGGGAAGGATTTGGAGGAATGTGTGTGTGAGAATGGGGAGGATATTGGAAGAACGTGTGTGATAATGGGAAACACTGGCCCGTCCACATCAGGAAGGCTCCGAAGGAGGTAGCTGCAAGGAGGGGAAATAGGAGGCTTTCTAGCAGGTGTCACTGGGCCTGGAAACACGGTGCTGCCCCTCCGCTTTCCAACCCAAAATTCTGGAGTGAAGTCGGGCAGCCTTTGAGCAACGCTGATAAGGTGCAAATCTGCTGTAGTCTTGGCTGCCACCCCCTTTCTTGGCTGGGCGAGGCTGGAGTGTGTGATTTTTAGTTGGGGCTGCCAGCATGGCGGTGGGTGGGAGTGCTGGGTGATCATTGCTTTGCAGGACGAAGTGGACAGAGGTACTTGCAAATCCCACCCCAGCTATGGCAAGGAAAAGCAACAGTGTCTGTGCCCTGGGACCAAGAAGAAGGAAACAGGGGCGTGGTGGCTGGGCTGCCTTCTGACCTGCTGGATTCGGGGTTTTCCTTTGATTGGGGGCATATGGCTTGACTCTGGCCGAAATGCAAATCCATCTCTAAGCAGAGATTGGGAGGCTGAAAGCCTCTGTTTTTGTGGCCATACAGTTCTGAAATCCATGGGCTGCTGCTGGAGAGGGCAAATATAGGGCAAAACAAGCGGAGTCCACCATGGTTTATTGATTGCAAAAATTTCTTTGGGTTTTCCTTTCCTTTCCTGGGCTATTAAAATCACATTGGCAAGGTCTGTACTGAACACCTGGCTGAAAACTACTCAGCCTGATTTTAGCCTACTCCCTGTTTAATCCTAGGCCACATTCTGGAGGTAAGAGGATGTAGTAACAGGAGAGAGCTGCAAAATTGATTTGTTATTTATTCTTGCAGCAATAACTATGATGTTTCACAACTTTGCTAGCAACCTGCAGGCTATGATCCTTCCTTTCTGACTTGGGGAAAGAATTCAGAAGTGCTAGATTTATTTTTCCTGCCAATTACAGTATACCTTGTTGGTTTTTTAAGGAGCTTATGAGAAAAAGATATGTCTGAAAATTAAAGGATGTATGGATTGAGTTGTGAGACAGGGAAGAGAAGTCCATGGATTTATGCACTTCCAGTTGCTGACAGGTGTGCCACTAATATTCTGACTGGATACTTGCATGGTCTCAGGGCCCAAAGATTATCTTCATTCTTCATAGGGCGATACTGTGGATTAACTAAACCATTCTGATTTTAAAGTGAATATCCTGAGCTATGTAGGCCTTTGTTCTTCTTCTTAAATACATAATAAAATAATGAGAACTAAAGGCTCAGAGGGAAGGCAGATTAGAAAGAACGAGACCTTTTGGGGTCTTCAGTTCCCTTCCTGTTAAGAGTTCATTAATAAGGTTTGCTCTTCCTTCCTAAAATCAATAAAGGTGGGGTTTTTTCTAGAAAATATGTGAACAGTTGTAATTAGTGATTTAACTACATTTTATTTTTGGCTGTGTTTTATATAATGTATGTTTAACTGAGGTAAAAGTAACCAATATGGAGATTGCACCTTGCCCTCCAGATCTCTGTCTCCCCTGCAGATCTCTGGAGAGGAGGAGGGGGTAGCAGGGGAGCTGTGTGAGGGAAGGCTGCTCCCAAAAGCCAGCATCCTTACCACACATGATTGGAAATGGGAATTCCCTTTCAAGAAGGGCCAGCCTTGTGCACTGCTCCCCTGCTGCCTCCTCTTGCTCTCCAGAGATCTGTCAAGACAGAAGTTTGATTTGCTTCCTGCAAACATCCTCCAGCTCCTGCTTTGCCAGGAGGGGGCACCAGACAGGGAAACACCAACTATGTCTGCGATTGGGAAAAGAGCATTTCTTTAGTGTCACACACACACACACACACACACACACACACACACACACACACACAC
>JAKJMR010018271.1:866044-894310 GCA_024449315.1 Daboia siamensis
ACACACACACACACACACACACACACACACACACACACACACACACAGAGAGAGAGAGAGAGAGAGAGAGAGAGAGAGAGAGAGCGCCTTGGTGGATCAGTGGGCTAATGCCTCCTTAAGTAACACAGCTGCCTCCAATTAGTGCAGGTTCGAGTCCCATCAGGCTCAAGGTTGACTCAGCCTTCCATCCTTCTGAGGTAGGTAAAATGAGGACCCATATTGCTGGGGGCAATAAGCTGACTTTGTAATAATGCCACTTGGGGGGTGGCAAAAGCCCTAATAAGCAGGCATATATGAAGGCTATTGCTAAGCACATTGATTTGTAAGCTGCCCTGAGTCTTCGGAGAAGGGCGGGATATAAATGAGATTTAAAAAAACAACAACACTCTAAGCTTGGAGACTTGCATCCACATCTGAGCTAGTAAATTGAGAATCATGCCTGGGCTTGGGGAGAAGGCCCTCTCCTTCTTCTGTGGATAAAAGTCCACAAACCTGGAATGTGGTGTGTGTGCATGTGTGTGTGCATGTGCTTGGCTGCTAGCAGTTTGGGGAGACAAGGAGTTTGTGGGGCACCGAGTTGTCCCCACATCGAGTTAGCTGGTCCAACTTTTTCTGTTTGGACCCAGCTGTCTTGAGTCAGCTGTGTCCAGTGAGTGGCTTCAAGCAGGCCACGCCTACCTGCTAGGCGACTGGTGGTACTTGAATATTGCCATTTCCTGAAAGTGATACAATCTCTGAAAAGGTTGAAAAGCCCTGGTATAGCTGACCAGTGTTGTGCCTGTCTCCTCTCTGATTTGTGCATCCTTGGATCAGGAGGTGATGTGGATTCCCCCTCCTCCTCATTGCTAAGGGGTGATGCTCGCCTGGAGCCTCCTGTTCAACTTGCTGCAGCTGTGGCTTGCCTCCCTCAGCCACAGCCTGTGGTTCGTCTAATGAACCCAGCTGAGGCTGCTCCTATCAGGCTAGCATTCTCTGAGCCCCCATCCTGAGCAATACTCAGCTCCACACTTTCCTTTGAAGACTCAAATTCACCGTCCTCCTCTGAACTCACATATGGAGAGGGCTCTGGATTGGATCCATGATATCCCTTCCTTACCCTTCCCTTCCCAAAAGGTTCAGCTTTCTAGAAGAACTATGAGGCAGAATATCTAATGTGAATAAGGTAAAGGTAAAGGCAAAGGTTCCCCTGTACATGCATGCTAGTTGTTTCCAACTCTAGGGGTTGGTGCTCATCTCTGTTTCAAAGCCGAAGAGCCAGCGCTTGTCCGAGGACGTCTCCGTGGTCATGTGGCCGGCATGACTAGATGCCAAAGGCGCACGGAACGCTGTTACCTTCCCACCGTAGTGGTCCCTATTTTTCTATTTGCATTTTTACGTGCTTTTGAACTGCTAGGTTGGCAGAAGCTGGGATGAGTAACAGGCACTCACTCTGTTACGCGGCACTCGGGATTCAACCCGCCAAACTGCCGACCTTCTGATCGACAAGCTCAGCGTCCTAACCCACTGAGCTGCCGTGTCCCTTTAACATGTGAATAAGTTATTTGCAAATGGTATGAATTAAGCAAGACAAAACAGACCCTGGAAATGATGCAAAATGGATAGATTTCCTGCAACCTCAGAATATATTCAAAGGTAACCTTTAAGGTTCCTTCCCGCTCTGTATCTTTATTGCTCTGAATTTTCTTTATTGCTCAGAAAGAAGCAATTTATCTCTCTGAAGGTTTATTATAGATGGCAATTGGATACAAAATAAAACCGCCATCAGCAAGATATGTTAATAAGATCAGCCTAAAAATCCCCATGTTTTGTAAACATTGCTGTTTTTTTAAAAAATGATTTACTAGAACTGAAATAAAGTACAGGCTTTTAAATACTGCGTTGTGGAAAAACAGGAGAGCTTTCAAATGCTAGCATCCTGAAAATTTATAATAGGTTGATTATTTCAAAGTAGGCACAATCTGAATTTAATCTTCACCCAACCTTTCTTTATATTAATGTCAGTGTTTACCAGGGTTACCTAGAAATGTAATTGCTAGTAAGCAATAGTTCTGTCTGTATTATCCCTCACTGTAGCACAGAACGTTCTAAATATTTTCCTGCTTTATTGGTACAAAAGCAAGATTTTTCTGTGCTTTCTATGTTCGCTGATGTAGATATTACTATTCCTTTCCATTATATTTTCTCTTCTGCTACTGTTTGAGCACTGCTTTATAGCCTTATTTGTTTGTAAAGAAGCAGAACTTCTGTTTTAATTTATCCTATATATTATCCATGTTAATATTACTCAGCTGGAATATTGGTTCTGCCAAATTTTAAAATATTGTGGCTGGTTGTTCATTAGATTAAAATTTTTAAAATACAGTTGAAAAAGTGAGGTAATTATTTTGTGTGCATAAGCTCTATTCTGATATTTATAATTATATGTGGGGTGCTCTAATATCTAGGCTCATATTTTAAGCCCTTCTCAGCAATTTGTGAATCAAAAAGTAATGTCTACATACCTCCCAACCAATTTTTTTAGTGAAAATTTAATATTGTCGTAGCTTGTTACACCATGCATAACTCTTAGATTAGAAACATGGCACAACTTAACATAACATGACACATAACATAACAACCTATAGTATTGCTCATGTGTTTATCTGGATTGCTAATTTATACTGCATAGAGTTTAAGTTTAAGGTTGCTGTATCTCTCCAGGATTAATAAAGGATAAATGCCCATTTACAGACCTGCTACTTTCCTTGTTTAAATTTCTAGGGTTTCCCACTTGCCGATAATTCTGGAAAGCTTACAAGGATAAAAATAAAAAATAATGAGTTAAAATAATTAACAAGAAGATACCAAGCAAGAAAGAATTCTAGATGATTCATATAGCATATATATTGCAGAGACATAGCTGGGCCAGTCTTTAAGGCTTTCTTGAAAATCAACAGAGTTTGGAGCTATCCAAAATGTGTGTGTGTGTGGGGGGGGGGGGATATGCTATTCTAGAAGGCAACTACTATTTCAGAGATAAGAAGACACTGCTGAATAAATGGGACCAGAAGCATCCCAACCTTGCCAGATCTTACAGGATGGCCAGAGACAATTGGAGTAAATCCCTCAAGTAACCAGATCCCATGGCTCAAAAGGCTTTCTGGTGGACAACTAGCACTAACAGTGCAATTCTTGCATCAGCAGTATACTAAGGCACTCCCATAACTTCTTACACTGCTGCATTCTCAATAAATTCTAGCTTTTGAATGGTCTTCAAGGAATTGACTCCTTGGCTAATTCAGCCAATGTCCATAATAATGGGGAAAGGAACAAGGAGACAGCAATGTGTGAATGTTTTGCAATGAGCTTCTCATGTTGTCCCTTCAAATACAAGAAACTGACACCAAATGGCTTGAGCAATATCGTTTACTGAACTGCTGCACCTACTCCCTAATCACTGAGAAACATAAGGCAAGGCTGGACTCTTTTAAACTTCCATTTATGAGATTATATGACTGTTATGTATGCAAGTACCACCGCAACTTCTTAAGAGATCCTGTAGGGAAGTCCTTTAAAAATAAATTTTAGAATTCTTTTTCTTAACATGATATACAATAACTTTTTAAAGCTGTAATGCTAAGTATAGTTACATGGGAAACAGATATCTGGATGCATAAGAAAAGAATATCTAATAATCCTTGCAGATGATAGGCTGGATATTTGCAGAACTTAGGGGGAAGGCAAACACATCTGGCTCTGCCACCAATCACCAATATTTTCTTTTGTAGCTGAGTAAACGTTCTAATTAACAACTGAAACAATAAGCAAGTGTAAAAATGCAGGTTGGAATTAATACTTCAGCTGTACAGATGACTGTGAAAACAGATCATGTCAGGTGTCCCACTTCCCTTCTTGGTGCAGGACCCCGAAAATGAAAGATACTCCTGAAGCATTTAATTTTTTGCCAGACATCGTGTTCACTTTCAAGACAGGAAGAGGTTCTTGGTGTATGGCTCCATTTCTTCATCTTTCTGAAAGGCCAAGCTCAGTCAAAGTAAGTGGCATTTAAGAGGTGATATTCTTCTGCGGGAGATCAGAATTATGCAAGCGGTAGTATTCTCTGTAACGTTCCATAGTAGTAAAAGATGGACTTTAAAGAAGCACAATAGGAAAAATATTGACACTGTGGGAAGTCAGCCCCCCCTAGAAGGAAATATTAAAAGGGAAGGAAATTATATTTCCTCAAAGGATCTTAAAGAGGCAGAAAAGCATGCCCAGTTTTTCTTAATAGCCCCAAGTCTCCCTCCCCCAAGCAGAAACCAACTCTGTAGAAATGCAGATTAATAATCCATTCAAGAAGCTTAGGAAGACAAAGAACCTTAAAATCTACATACCCCAACCAAACTCTAAGACAGGACATAATAGGATTAACCCACAGATGCCAAAGAGGCACACTCAGACTCAGGTCAAAGTACATGACACAGGAAATACAAAGCCTCAAACAGGAACAGGAAACAACTCTAAACAAAAGCCCAAGAGGGTATAAAACCCATTCCCTACATGTGCTTTCTCTCTTTTTTTCCAGAGTCATCTTTCTGTCTGGCTCTCCTCTTCAATAAACTTCAACTTTCTTTCTAAAGCAGTTGCCACATTGTTTATTCCCAACTTGGACTGAACCATGATGAAGTGTTCCTTCTACAACACTTTTTGGTGTGGAAGGAGACTCCTGAAAATATTTTTGACAGCTAAGAAAGCAAACAAATGGATCATTGAACAAATCAATCTAGAGTTCTCACTCAAGACACAAATATCCTATTTTGGACACATTATATGAAGACCCAATTTTTCAAAGAAAGCTGTAATCCTGAGAAAGGTGGAAAGTAAGAAAAAAAGAGGATGGCCAGCAACAAAATGGATAGACCATTACATTAGAGATGAGTGCACTGTTACAAGACCTGAAGGTTAGGTTTAGATCACCACAAAGAAAATCTACCTAAATGTTCTCTAAGAGTAGTCAATGACTTGGTGACAGATGATCAAACAAGCAAGCAAGCAAGCAGGCCAGCAAGCCTTTAGAGCAGACATGTCAAACACAAGGCCCAGGGGCCAGATCCAGCCCGCAAAGTGGTTTCATGTGGCCTGCGAAGCCATCCTGGAAACAGTGAGGGAACGGCCCCCGTTGCCTTGGCTCTGGCCCAGGCCGGCCAGGAGCCAATGTACAATTTTGTGCTGGTCATCTATGCTGAAATACATTCAGTCTTAGCTCCACAAGGCCATCTGGAAACAGTGAGGGACCGGCCCCTGCCTCATCAGCCCTGCCCCCTGAGTGCACGCTTGGGAGGTATCACCCTTTGTGAGGAATGAAGAAATGCACCATTGCCTGGAAGTGGTCAGCACATGGCCCTGCCTACTTCAGGCAGGCTAGGGGCTGGGCAGTGTTGTGCTTCTCTTCAGATTTGTACCACCCGGCTCAGCCTCTCGGGGCTGTGAGGAGAGGGCCATGTGCTGGCCACTTCCAGGCGATGGTACATTTCTTCATTCCTCATGAAGGATAACACTTCCCCAGCTGCATTTCTTGCCTGTTTTTCTCCCTCCCTCATCACAAATATTTTCCCATCACTCTGTTCTTAGGAAGGAAGGAAGGAAGGAAGGAAGGAAGGAAGGAAGGAAGGAAGGAAGGAAGGAAGGAAGGAGGGAAGGAAGGAGAGGGAGGGTCTGAGGGAAGTCCTGCCTTAGTCCTTTCCTGCTGCCCTTTCACCATCCCCTTGCCCCCTCCTCCTGGCCTAAACTGGGTGGTCTCCCATCCTATTGCTAAGGAAGCTTTGGAAAGAAAACCAGGTCTCCTCCCATGGAGAGGAAGTGGGCCTCCCTCTTGACGTTGCCCTCATACCCATCATGAGCAACCTGGATAAGAAGAGCAAGCATAGCAGCTGGGCACCCCCTTGGGGAAGTGGGGGTGGGCTTAGTGCTGCGGGTGCTTGAGGGCTAGGCTGGGCATTTGACCTCCGCATCACCGTCCAGCCTCCCCCCCCCACATGGCCTGAGAGGAACAGTGAGGCTCCTCCAGTGGACCATGCCTCAGCACTTGCCCCAGTCCCATCTCCTTCTGCCAGAGACCCTCAGATTTGTCCCACTCCTGCCCAGGCCCCCATAGGCACCATTGACATGAACAATGTAGAGCTGGCCATGCCCACCCAGTAGGTCACATACACTCCAGTCACACCCAACCAGTAGGCCACACCCACCCTGGCCACACCCACCCGGCCCCTCAAGGGTAACCACAATGCTGATGCAGCTCTCAATGAAATTGAGTTTGACACCCCTGCTTTAGAAGATAATACTAGAGCAGGGGTAGGCAACCTTGGCTCTTTTATGACTCGTGGACTTCAACTCCCAGAATTCCTGAGCCAGCATGGCTCAGCTTGGAAACCTCTCCCTTTCCCCTCAGCGTGGCTGGCTCAGGAATTCTGGGAGTTGAAGTCCATGAGTCATAAAAGAGCCAAGGTTGCCTACCCCTGTATTAGGGTATGGCTTTTTATGGTATCACCCTTGTGCTGGAGCAAAGTAGGAGCATTTTGTAAAGCAGACAAGATAGTATAATGTTTATCTTCCCAGTTCAGAAAACCTGATTTATCTAACAAAAGAAGCAAGTAATCAGGGATGTAATGTGATGTTTTAGTCTCCAGACCAACTCTTTGGTCACAGCAGGTATTCATGGGAAGAGAGGAAGCAATGGGAAAGGAAAAAGTAACAGAACAAAGACAGAGAATGAAAATGGACTATCATGGGCACAACTGAAGTAAAAGCAGGTCACCAGAACTAAAATAGAAAGTGAGTCATTCTCTGTGTGGGCAACTCAGGAAAGTAATTTGTCTTATCACTCTCATAGACATCACTTCACTCAAATTAATCTTAAATTTTCTCTTAAATAGCTCACTTCTAAAATAAAATTGAAAAAATGCCCTTGGAATATATCTGTGATGAGCATCTATTTCCCAGTGCTATTTAGATTTCCATTTTTTAAGCGATTAAAGAATTAACAGTACACCAACAAAACACTTAGAATAAAAAAGATCAACATAAAAGAACAAAAGATAATATTTGACAGCTAATTAGTCTTGTCAGGGTAATCAAAAGCAATGAAGAACAAGGGCTTTAACTTATAATTATGCAGCAGGTGAATTTCAGCTTATTCACTTATTATTTCACTTATTACTACTCTATTCCAAACCAACTTCTGTTCCCTGAAGCATTGATGAATGGTAATGACAATAATAATAATAATAATGATTTGTAATATTAGAAATATAGATATAGATAAATATGTAGATTTGTAATATTAGAAATATAGATACAATAATTCTTATATCATGCTGTTTGTTTTACTGATAGTTCTTGACCACAATTGGGACCTGAAATTCAGTCACAAATAGTTGCGAAAGAAGGTGAATGTATATGTCCCAGGATAATGTTGCATGAAAACTGTCAAAATAAAACAGGGCTGGTCCAAGGGTTGCCTTGATTTATGTTTGCAACGATTTATGCAGGATCCCATCTGGGTCGGTCACTGGGATCAGAGGCTTTGTCTTCTGAGCTTTCTGGGGTCTCGTGCTGGAGTCTATTTCCATGGAACTTCTCTCTAGTGGAGGAGAGGGGCTCCAGATGGGCTCCAGCTTGGAAGACAAAGCTTCTGACCCAGATTGGATCCTGCACAAATAGTTGCAGACATAAATCAAGGCAACCATAGGACCAGCCCTGTATTTATTTATTTATTTATTTATTTATTTATTTATTTATTTATTTATTTATTTATTTATTTATTTATTTATTTATTTGTTGTATTTATATACCGTCCTTTCCCGAAGGACCCAAGGCAGTTTACAGTTTTCATGGTGGTTGTTAAGCAAATCACTACTGCTGTTAAGCAAAATCATTAAATGAATGGTTTAGTGCTTTTTTAAAAAAATGTTATTATTTTTTTATAGTTACAAATCTTTAGTAAACAACTTGTCTGGGTCCGCACATTTAACTTGATAATGCATCTTAAATTCCTTCTCTCTACCCTGTTTTTCTAGCCATTGAAAAAATACATCCCATATTTGAAAGAATTCTGCATCTTCTTTCCCTTTCATTTTCAATGTAAGCCTATCCATTTCCACACAGTCCAAAATTTTCTTAATTATCTCTTCTTCAGCTGGTATTTCTTCATTTTTCCAGTGCTGTGCAAAAAGAATTCTCGCTGCTGTTAGTACACATAACCTTAAATATACGCATTCTTTATCATAATTTTCTGAGGTTATACCTAAAAGACATAATTCCGGTTTAAAGGCATGCAATCCAAGTTGTAAGTCATGTCCTTCTAAATATAATAATCTTTTGTGTCTAAGGATTATCCATTCTTTTAGCCAGGTTAATGCAGATGCTTGATAATATAGAACCCAGTCTGGCAACCCAAATCCTCCATTTTCTTTTGCTTCTTGTAGCATTTAGTTCTTCAGTAAACCCATTCTTCTGAATGGGAACTGGGGAAAAAATCCTCACATCATGGGTATGTGACTGTGGGATGCTGCAACAGGTCATAAAGGTGAGCTACTTGCCAAATGCTCAAAATGCAGTCATGCGACTGTGGGGAGGAGGTGCAACATTTTTCAGTGGCCAGAAATGCTGTAAAGCATCCATTCTGAGACCACCAAGATTTTGAACAGTTGTAAAAGGACCATGCAAATAAAATATTACCTGGATGACCTGAAACTTTATAGAAAATCAGAAACTGAAAGCTGGTCATTGACAAACACTGTAAGATTTTTTTTTTTTTAGCAAAGATATGGAATTTGACCTAGACAGATGTGCTACAGTAGCAATAAATTGGGGTAAAATCATGAACAATAAATTGAAATGTCAAATGGCCAAATCATCCAGAGCCATCAGGATGAAATCTATCAGTTTAATTTAATTGAATATGGTTAGATGACCTCAACATTGGTATTTGAACATAGATTTTTTACCATTTATATTTTACTGTATTTTACTAATCTAGGTAAAATGTTAATTTATATTGCTAATCCATGTATGCTATACACTAAATAAATAAGAACCCTATAACTATCTCATAAGCCTATAAGTATCATGTAAGCCTATATGTATACATTCTAGATGAATTCAAATTACCAGGACCAGATGAATTACACCCCAAGCTTCTGAAGGAATTGACAAATGTGATCTCAGAACTACTGGACCATGTCTTTCAAAAATTCTGGAGCACTGGGGCATTACCAGATGACTGGAAAAGGGCTGAAGTAGTTGCTACCTTCAAAAGGGGAAAAAAATGGACCAGGAAACTAAAGACCTATCAGCCTGACATCAATACCTGGGAAGAATCTGGAAAAGCAACAAATCTGTGAACACTTAGAGGCAAACAAAGTTATAATCAGAAGCCAACAAGGGTTTGTCAAAAACAGATCATGCCAGACAAATCTTATTGTATTCTTTGACAATGTGACAAAATTAGTGGATCAAAGAAATGCTTTGGATATAATTTACTTGGACTTCAGTAAGGCCTTTGATAAAGTAGACCACAACCTACTAATTGAAAAGATAGAAAAATGTG
Source organism: Daboia siamensis (assembly GCA_024449315.1). Lineage (NCBI taxonomy): Eukaryota > Metazoa > Chordata > Lepidosauria > Squamata > Viperidae > Daboia > Daboia siamensis. Next base: position 875,631 of record JAKJMR010018271.1, read on the forward strand.
GGTTAGACAGCATCACCACCCAGGTGGGTTTTGTAACTGGCTGACCAAACACACTGAACATGGAGTCCTCAATGGAACTGCATCTACATGGAGGAAAGCATGCATTGAAGTATCTGCAAGGCTCTGTATTAAGCAAGTACACACCAATATCTTCATGAATGGTTAAGATGAGGGGAAAGAAAGGGAATTCATCAACTCTGCAGATAACGTAAGCTGGCAGGATAGTGAGTGTTCCAGAAGATAGGCTCAAAATACAGAAGAATCTTGACTTGAACCCTGGGTCCTTTCTAACAATGAAATTCAATGGTGAGAAAAGCGAGATTCTACATTTTGGCAAGAAAAACCAAATGCATAGGTATAGAATAGGTGGTATCAGGCTCAATAGTAGTAAATGCAAGAATGATCATGAGTTTTAGTGGATAATCATTTAAATATGAGCTAGCAGTACCAAGGGATTAACAAAGGGATAGCATCAAGAACACTTAAAGTGTTAATACCACTTTATAATGACTTGGTAAAACCACACTTGGAATATTGCATCCATTTTAGTTGCCACAATATTAAAAAGATGTTCACACTCCAGAAAGACTGCAGAGAAGAGCAAGAAAGATGATCATGGAAGCTAAAATATAAGAAGAATGGTTGCAGGAATGGGTATGTCTAGTTTAATGAAAAGAAAGACTAGGAGTGATATGATAACAGTGTTTCAATAGCTGTTGCCACAAAGAGGGGATCAAGCTATTCTCCCCAAAATCTGAAGTCAGGACAAAAAGCAATGGATGCAAACTAATCAAAGAAAGAACCAATCTAGAATTAAGGAGAAATTTCCTGATAATTAGAACAATTAATTAGTGGAATGACTTGTTTTCAGAAATGGGTGCTCCAACACTGGGGTTTTTAAAGAAGAGTTTGGACAACTGTTTATTTAAAATAGTATAAGGTTTACTGCCTGAGCAGAGGGTTAGAACAGAGGTCTTCAACCTATGGGCCGCAGCCCACAACCAGGCCATGGCCTCTTGGCCACCAACCCATGTGAGTGGCTGGTCAGTGCACGCACATGTGTCCATGTGCTCATCCCCCCTTGTGCAGGTGCTAGCTGAGCTGTGAGCCATGAGCTGTGCACCAGCACTAGCCAAGCCACGAACCTTTAGCCACACACCGGCACTAGCCAAGCTACAAGCCTCGCACCAGTGTTAGCCGAGCCACAAACCCTGAGCCATGCACTGATGCTAGCTGAGCCATGAGCCGGCACCAGTTGAGCTGTGAACCTTGCACTGGTGCTAGCCAAGCTGCGAGCCACAAGCTTCATACCGGCACTAGCTAAGCCACGAGATTTACACCTTTCAAAGTCAAAATTAAAATTAAAAATAAGTACATTTATTTCTTTCCAAATCCTTGCCCAATAAAATCTGAGCATGGAGAAAAGAAGATTGTGGTGCAAATTCATTTATCATATTAGGGAGAATAGAATAGAATAGAATAGAATAGAATAGAATAGAATAGAATAGAATAGAATAGAATAGAATAGAATAGAATAGAATAAAAAGAAGTGGTATTGTAAAATTGGAAATCTCTGAAGTCCTTTAGTGGCAACTATATTTAGTTCAAGCCCAAAATATTAAATTTATAAATTGTGTTAATGGTCTCAGTTGTTTGAATCAGTTAAGAGATTTGCAATACACATTTATGCTACTTCTTTGCAAGAAATCTATAGATTCTCAACTGGGGTTCTGTTGTTGTAAAAGTTTTAAAATGCGGATTGTACAGAGTAGAAGTTAACTGTATTGTGAAGTTTTCATGTTTTTGCTATTTTTATGCAAATAAAATTATTTCCAGTGTTCCTCCATGATAAAAACATTACTGTTGCTTATCAGATGCTGGTGCACATTCTATGTGACTATGAGTATCAAAAGCATCTACGGACGTCCAATGGCACCACACTAGGGAGGCTCTAAGCACTGTGGGGTTTTGTCCCACAAATGAATCCAATCAACTTTTGTTCACATAATGGTCATTTGGCTATTCTCCTAGCTACATGCAAATTGCTCTCCCCCATAATTGGGAGTATATCTAAAGGGCAATAGAACAGTAAATACTTGTCTCATCCCAGAATTAGTACTAGAAGCAGAGAAATGATTGCCAATGGTAGAAAGAGAAATGGACTCAATGTCATGATCAAATGTTGTAACATTTCATTATATAAAGTGATTTAGGTCATAACAAAACTGTATATGATTTTCCCAATAGCAGCTCCCCATTTTCAGCATACCACTAAGAATACTGCAGGAGTGATTTGGATGGTTATGTGATATATACAAGTCTACTCTTTTCTTTTGTTTTTGTAAGCATTAAGAAAGTAATAAAAAGGCTCACAGAATTGTTCTGAATTGTTTTCTCCAATCTGTTGTCCTCCAGATGGGTCAGGACTATAATCTTCAGCGTTCTGAGTCAGTGTGGCTATTGCTCAGAATATCAGTGATTCCTTTATGTATTTATGGACAGACAATGTATACTGCAATACAGAAAAAGAGAGATTATATCAGTACTTGGCAAAAGAGTGCCCTGACATTTATGATACCTGAAACACTGCTTAAAGATATTGCTCTGTCCAAGTAAAATTTTTGTAGAAATGTAAAATAATGTACGATAAGATGATATATTTTGCAGGCAATTGAAAGATACAATATTGTATACATGTACACATTTATCTAGCTTATTAGAACTTAACTTGGAATATGAGTAGCATTACAGTAGATAGCATTAATAGTTGGAAATATTTTCATGCTTAAAGTACAAAATCAAAAAAGTTTATTCATTTTAAATGCCATACAGCAAAGCAATTTGAAAATACAAAATGATATGTCTTGAATTCTGATGTCTGAGGCAGCTGCTTTATAGTCATCTCAAATTTAGGGATTGGTAGTGGTGCAGTAATTAAAATAAAGTATTGCGGGCTAATTCTGCTAGCTGCCAATAGTTCAATTCTCACCAGGTCAGGATTGACTCAGCCTTCCATCCTTCTGAGGTCAGTAAAGTGAGGACCCAGATTGTTGGGGGCAATATGAGGATTCTATAAGCCACTGAGAGAAGGCTGTAAGGCAGAGGTCCCCAATCCCTGGCCTGTGGACCATTACTGTGCCACAGCATGCCAGCAACTGGTCCGCACAAACAAGGAAAGCCCCCTCTGCAGGATGCAGGTAGCACACAAAACCATACTCCTCTGGTCCATGGAAAACCCTCTCTCCACATACCGGTCCCTGGTGCCCAAAAAGTTAGGGACCTCTGCTGTAAGGCACCGTGCAGCAGTATATAAGTCTAAATGCTATTGCTTAGATATACAAAAAAATATAACTGAATAAAAATACTATGTATACAGTTATTGGAAAACATTTATTAACGGATGGGGAGAAGATCTGTGATTTTGAAAATTAAGTATAATAAAGTTGGTGTTGGTTCTTATAGATAATGTGCAAGATGTTACATCCCCAATCTGTTCTTTGATGTACCTAGAGCAGGGGTCGGCAACCTGAATGGGTCAAAGAGCCACCCGGAACTGGTTCTTTCACAAAAGCAAAAAGATTGGAGCCATAAAAAACCACAGAACAGGGGACTTAATTGAAGAGTGAAAGAAGCAAAGATTGGGAACTGCCGTGTTTGCCGTCTTTGGTGGCAGGTGTAGTGGTGTGTCAGGGCAGTAACAACAGGAAGGTGGCAGTGACGGCAGCAGGTACAGTTGGGTCGGCCTAGTGCCCTCATCAAGAGATTCTGCAGGTGCTCCAGGCTCGGTGTAGGAGCAGCCGGGCTTGCCGTCTTTGGCAGCTGTGGAAGCAGGAGCAGCGGTGTGTCCAGGCAGCACTGCCGAGGGGATGATTAAGGAAAGTGAGGGCTTGCCATCTTTGGTGGCTGTGGCAGCAGGAGAAGTGGTGTGTCCGGGCAGCACCGCTTGGTACTTGGAGGGGTGGGATCTGCCGGCACGTCACCCATGCCCGCTTGCTGAGTACTGCCTGCTGGGCACAGCGAGGGCTCTAGGCTGCCCCAACAGAAGCCACCACTGCCTTCCTGTTGCTGCTCCTGCCGCCACAGCCGCCAAAGACGGCAAGCCCTCACTTTCCTTAATCATCCCCTCCCCTTCCAACTTTTCCAATGAACAGCTCCATGCCACTCCTAAAAACACGCCTAGGTTCTGTGCTTAGGTTCTGGTGCTTCAAGGCTTCCGAACAACCCCCCACCCCTTCGCCCTACACCGGCTACTTTCCATGCTAGGGAGGTGAAGCCTGCCAGGTCCAGGGCTGGCCTTTCAAGGGAAAGCTGTGTGTGGTCAAACTGTCAGGCCAGACATCCCTCCCTGCCCCTTCAGGTGAGTGTAAGCTGAGAGAAGCTGATTCAACCTGGGACTTGACAGGAGACTGGACTCGTCACTCTATCTTCTGGGCTGGGAGGGTGAGGACTCTGAGGAGAGGCTTCAGCCTGCGAAGTTCAGGAAAGGAAAGGCATGGACCCAAGAAGAGCCCTTTGTCCCAGACCATGCGCCGCACTTGCCCAGCCATCATCAGCTTACCTATCTCTCGCGCCTTGGCTCCCGGGTCAGCCAGTCCCACGCAAACTCCCGGGCCGAGTGGGAACTGCATGGCACAGCCAGCAACTTTCCCTGCCCCACTTCCATCCCTCCCAGCTTGCCTAACCCAGTGTCCAGTGCAGGAGAAGCCAATGGCAGGCATGGCCTCCCTTGGTGGCAGCAGGCGGGTGCTTCTCACCTCCTTGTCCAGTTTACTTTGCGAGCAGGTGGCAGGTGGGACTGGTAGTGCCGTGCTTGCACGCTATTATGTCTGACTGCCAAGGGATCGTGGAACATGGGAACCCTCCAGTGGGGAGCCACCACGCTTGCCATCTTTGGCACTGTGGCAGCAGGAGCAGTGGTATGTCTGGGCAAAGTAAACAAAATTCTGGTAGCATCCCAGAGCTGGCCCAGACTTGGCCGTTGGGCCATGGTCTGCTCATCGGGCACCCCAACGTCCTGGCGGCACATCCTGCAGGGGAGGTCTGCTAAGGAGGCAGCGGTTTGGCATTGTTTACCTCCCTCCTGTGCTTGTGTGTTGGACCCATGGGGAATGGCTGGTAGAGGCAGTGGCAGTCTTGTTTGCATCTCTCTGTGTGTCGAGCCCCGTGGGCCCGATACACACACAGGAAGGGGGGAAATGCTGGACCACCACTTCCCTACCAGCCATTCCCCGCAGGTCTCTCTCTCTCTCTCACACACACACACACACACTCACACAAACAAGGGTGGGGGAAACACCGGACTGCCGCCTATCAGCCATTCCCTGCAGGTCACACACACACACAAACACACACAAACACACACACACACACACACACACACACACACACACACACACACACAAATAAAGAAAGCGCGGGGGGGGGGGAAGCCAGACTTCTACCTCCCTACCAGCCATTCCCCACAGCGGAGGACTGGGAGCCTCAGGAGACGACTGAAAGAGCCGCATGCGGCTCCGGAGCTGCAGGTTGCTGACCCATGACCTAGAGTATCACTCCTGTAACTGAGTCCATTCACTGTGCTACTGATTGTCCTCTTTTTCATTTTTCTTCTATCTTTCCCAAGATTATTAACTTTTCAAAAAAGCTAAGCCTTTGCTTAATGTCTTCAAAATACAATAATTTGAACTTGGTAATTTTTGCTTTGAGTAAGAACTCTAGATTGATTTGTTCTTTCGATTTGCTTGTTATCTGGGTTAGTCATGTCATTTTCAGGAATCTTTTCCCATCCCAATTTTCAAAATATCAACAATGTTTTCTATCTTGCTTCTTCAAAGTTCAAGGAGGTTTATTCTATATTTATAAAATTTCAGTGAGAACCTAGTCACCCACCCAGCTAATGAACCTGATTAACAAATAGTCATGTAATTTTATGTCTGCTAGTAAGTCTCAAATGCAGCTTTTACTTATGCTTGTCCTACTAGATTTGGCAGAGTTGGCATATTCTAGTTCCCTTCTATTAAGCGATGCCATCTGAACATCTTTTATTTGTTTGTATACCATCCAGGCTTGTTGTGAGTTGGGCAGCAGTACAAGTGAATTAATTAATTAAAGCAAGCAATCTAGTTAGCAAATAAACTTATTTTCCATCCAGTTACTTGAGTTCTTAAGGTGAAATTGCTGAGGCCTGAAATAGAAACACAAATCTGTGCATTTTCTTGGCCATTTGGATAAATTCCAAAACACAATATTAGTATAAAGGGAAGATCCCCATAGGAAAAGAGAAATGGCTTTACAGTTTTCTATAACTAGAAAACTGGAGTTTTCCTAAAGTTTCTTCTTAATCTTTTTTGATCTAATCTACATAGATTATGTATGAGAATGTAAAATATATTCCTTCATGGAAGAATAAAGACAAGTTGCTTTGCCCCAAATTTTCTATCTATTATATTACAGATCATAACATATCCTTGTATCCATTCAAACTGATTTATTCCAGGTGAAGATCAAGCCTTTAAATAGCATTTAAACTGTCCAGACCTTAGAGAATTAGTAGCTATAATAATAATCCAATAAATGGACTGAGCAAAAGGAGATTTTCTGGAATACTTAAATATATTAGACCTGAAATGTGAACGTAAATTTCAAGCCTTGTGAGATTGCATTTTATGTTACATTATGTTTAATTTTGTTATTTACACTTTCTGCAGAATGTTGGAAGACTTTGGGATTTACATTCCACAATCATGCAAAAAAAAAACACCATAGCTAAAACAACAGACATTATTTGTGTATTCACTCATGATGATTAGTTCACAAATATAATAATAATTGTTTTCAGGCAAATAGTATAACAGATGGAAATAAAGTCAATACAGTTTTGTATATGTAAAATAATATTGCCTTCATATTAATATTTTTGTGGAAAATTATGCCGGGGAAATGTAGAAACTATTTGAAATGGAGATAGAAAAAGGCAATGTAAATGACCCATATGTTTTTAAATCCTCCTCTTAAAATGAAGTTCTGATGTTAGGTATTAGAAAATAAAATCATTTCCCTGAAAGTAATGAAATATATTTAGGAGAAATATAATTAGAAATATTTAACTACAGTAGACATAAAAGACACTTAGGTGCTTATTAATGTAGGAAATATAAATTGATGATTAAGCCTAGTAGCTTAACCTCAAACTATTAAGGAGATAGCAGGCTAAAAATTTGAACCTGGTAGACAGCAGAACTCATTTCTGCATAATCTTTGATGTATAATTAAGTAGACACAGTCATAGATTTTCCTTTGAAGATTTTCAATGGGTTCTTCTTTTGCTGAATTTCTGGCCTATTTGCACATCACAATTAGACAGTTTACCTGGAGATGGATATTGGAAATGTCAAGTGTTTATTCTAAAGCAGAACTGAATGAACTGTTAAAGAAGATGAATGTTCTTTAGACCAGGCCATTGCAATGTGCCTGATCAAGGATAAATGGTGCCCCTGAAAGCACCATTTTCTGTTTGATATAGCAGCTCAAGGGTTAGGAGGTTAATTATATTGCCAGGCTTTTCCAGTATCTATTGCTCTAGGTCTTAAGATAAGATGGTTTCTTTTTCTAGAGGCCAAGCTGATAAATTAACTTGCTCTGTTCATAGATTCAAGTAATTATCAGCTGATGGCAGTTTTTCAAATGTGTGTACTGTAAACTACTTTCCCCACAACTTTTATTTATTTCTATAATTCAGTGGGGCTTTTATGAAAATAGTTTGAAATTGTTAGAGGATCTGTTAACATATTTGGTGTAAATTTAGCAGGCCGTCAATCTAGGCCACTGGGAGGGGGGTTGATCAAAAACTTCCCAACGAAACTGCTTCAAAAGTTTGGGGTGCATCTAGCAATGTGTGGGTGAGCATTATCATGAACCAACACCACATTGGAAGTCAGCATGCCCTGATTAGGGCCAGTGGTGGGATTCAAATATGTGAACAACTGGTTCTCTGTGTGGATGCCACTTCTGGAAGTCCATTCTGGGCCTGAGCAACAAAAAATTAGCTACCGGTTCTGCTGAAGTGATGCAAACTGGCTGAATCCCACCACTGGCCCAGATGCTTGTTATAGATGGGTTGTCTGAGTTTTCGTAGCACTTTACAGTAGACTTCTGAACTGATGATTGAACCAAGTTCCATGAACTTCATTATTAGTATTCCTTTGGCATCTTCACATTTGGTGGGATTTTCTATGGCACCAGTTCTGGTGTGGTGTTGGTTCACTATAATGCTTGCCTGCACACTGCTAGACGCACCCAAGAACTTTTGAAGCAGTTCTGTTGGAATGTTTTTGATCACCTCCCTTATGGTTCAGATTTGGCACCAAGCAACTACTACTAAGGAATTTCAAAGCTTGTAAGATGTGCCTTGATTTGAATGGCAATTATTTTAAAAAGGAATGTAATGTAGTTTTCTAATATGTATAATAAAAGTTCTGTAATCTGCGGCGACTTCCAGGTGGCGCTTCAGTGGCGAGGATGGTCGAAATCAACCGCCAGCCCTCTGATTCCGTAAAAGCCACAGAGTAGCCGACAATCAGCTGCTCTGCGGCTGAAAACCCTTCCCCTCAAGTGGGGAAGGGGAGATTCCAGGTAGGGGTAGAGCTCCCCTAGAGCCCCAGAGTGTTTGTTCTGGGGCTTGGACGGTGAGAGCTCCCCCGAAGCCTGGAAACACTCCGGAGTGGAGGATTTCTCTGCTTTAAAGTAGAGGAAGATGCTGAATTCACTCCTGCTGGACTTGACTTGATCTGATTGTTATCTTGAGGAATTAACGCAGACAGAGCGGATGCGGGAGCAGTATAAACAACAAGTATAAGACTTTAACTCTGGAATTTCAACTTTCTTTCTGTTGTTTTAAAAAGAAAGGGAAGATGTAACAAAGAATAGAAAGTGTTTTGAAAGTGAAAGTGGCTGTTTGGATATTGAAAACTGTAAAGACTATAAGAAAATTATAAGAACCTAAAAAAATTTTAAGAAGAGAACAGCAAGACTACAAACATTTTGACTTGATTAATCTTTTTAAATACAGAGAATAAAATTGATTTAAGATGTCATTAAAATCATCAAAACCTGGGGCCCCCAGTAGTGCAGGGACTACGCCAGCACAGCAATCAAACTTACAGGCTTTAATGCCCCCCCCCCCCCAACAAACTTTGACATTAAAAGACCTGCAGGAGGCTTTGAAATCTCAAACTAAAGAAATAGAAAAAGAAATAAATGATAAGATGGAGAAAATAGAAAACAAGATGGAAAAAATAGATGAAAAAAATGAATGATAAATTTGAGTTAATGTCAGAAGAGATTGGATAAATTAAAGAAACTATGCAGATTAAAAATAAAGAAATGAGGGAAGATATTCTATTGGCATTTTAGGGACTGGCACAACATATTCAAAACATGGATGATCGTATGGAAGAATTAACTCAAGGCAATATTGCTTTGGAAGATAAGATGACTGAGGCTCAAAATAAAATGGAAGAGATGGAAGATGAAACTATAATGCTACAATATAGAGAAATGGAATTTGCTTTAAGAATTAGAGGACTGAAGGAGAACAAACAGGAAAACCTGAGAGAGATACTGGCAAAGGCCTTTGCTCCAATAATGGGTTGGCAAGTTGAGGATTTCACACAGGATATTGAAAAAGTTTTTAGAGTCAACTCCTGGATTGCGAAGCAGAGGAATTTACCAAGAGATGTGGTGATCTATTTTTTGAAGAGGGTGATTCGAAATGAAATTATTCAAACTTTTTATAATAATAGGTTCCAAGTGGAAAATCAAGAAGTTTTGATATTGAAAGAAATTCCTCCAAAAATTTTAAGAAAAAGGAAAGAGTTTGCTTTTCTGGTAAATGAATTGAAAAAAAGGCAGCATCAGTTCAGATGGGATATACCGGCTGGAATAGTGGTCAACTACTTAGGTACTAGATATCGTCTTAATACAATAGGGAAAGCAAAAGAATTTTATTTTAATGTACTGAAAGCAGATTTGCCACTATTTCCTGAAAAAAAAAAAGAAGTGAAGGAGAGAAAAAACAGGCTCAAATGGAAGAGAAGCAGATTTATGCAGAAGGTTCGAATTTGTTGGTTGAAGAAGAACTACAATTAGTTGTGGATATGAAATCAAGCCTTTGAAATCAATAGAGGAACCTAGAGGTCAAAGAGTGACGCGAGCAGCAGCCAGACGAAAAGCGCAAGAACAGCAGAAACAACAAGATCAAATTAAAACTCAAGAAGTTACTAAAACGGAAGCAGTGGGAGGGGCAAGACCAAAGTAACAGGTTCATATGAATCTGCAGGAATTGTTCCAAAAGCTTCTAGTCGCGAAAGATGGTGACCAAGTTTCTAACTTGGAATGTTAATGGCTTAAATTCACCACAAAAGAGGAAAAAATATTTCATTATTTGAAACAATATAAAAATGATGTTATTTGTTTGCAAGAGACACATATTAGAGTAGTAGACCAAAAGTATTTGACAAACTCCAGATTGAGAATACATTTTGTTGCATCTGCCCCGGATAAGAAGAATGGAGTAGTTATATACTTAAAGAAAGATCTAACTGCTAAATTAATTGAGGCAGATGCACAAGGATGATATATTGCAATTGAACTTATAATAGAAGGAAAGATAATACTTTTGGCTGGAATATATGCACCAAATCAACATCAAGAAAAATTTTATAAACTTTTACATGACAGAATAACCCAATGGGATTATAAATCTTGTATTTTAATGGGAGATTGGAATGGAGTTCTGGACACAGGAAAAGACAAAAGAAGTTCTTCTACTGGAATATCAAATTGTGCGAAACTGCCTAGATCTTTTTTTGAGCTTATGGATGACCTGGAATTGAGAGACATTTGGAGAGAGCGAAATATGGAAGAGAGGGATTTTACATTTTTTTCAGATAGGCACCAATCTTTTTCAAAGATTGATTTTATACTAATTACCAATGATTTTTTTTTTCTAGGGTGAAGAAAATTAAGATATGCCCAAGAACATTAACAGATCATAGTCCAGAGTGGATGGAACTGGTTCAAGAGAAAAGGGATAGAAGATCCTGGAGATTAAATGAAAATTTGTTTAGATACGAGGAAATTGTGAATGAATGTAGAAAACAAATGAATTTTTTGTAATGAATATGCATAAGGGCATCTCGATTGAAATGGTTTGGGATGCAAGTAAAGCTTATATGAGAGGAGTCCTAATACATTTGAATAACAAGTATAGATGTAAAAAGGAACAAAAGCGAAAGGAGTTAGAAGAGGAAATAAAGATGAAGGAGAGGTTACTTATCTTGAACCCAGCTGATAAGAAAGTGAAAGAAACAATTAACTTATTGAAAGGGCAGTTTAATATGTTGATAGCAGACCAGGTGGCAACCAGCTTATGATACACTAAACATAATACTTTTTATAATGCTAATAAGCCAGGTAGATGGTTAGCTTACTTGTTAAGGAAAAAAGAAAAGTCTCGGACAATAGAGAAAATAGAATATAAAGGTAAAAAGGTTTATCAACAAGATATTATTAGAAAGGTATTTTCTAAATTATATGCAAGTGATACAATTCAAAGTATAGATATAGACAAAAATTTACAAGAGGTGAATATTCCTAAGGTTACTCAAGAGCAGCGGGATGGAATGAATCAGTTAATAACTTCTGAAGAGATTGTTTTAGCAATTAAACAGTTGAAATTGGGTAAATCACCAGGGACAGATGGATTGACAGCTAGTTATTATAAAAATTTGCAGTCAGAAATGGTGGAGCCTTTGAAGGACTTATTTAGAACAATTCAACTTGGGGGAGTAGTGCCCCCATCATGGAGAACATCTTTCATAACATTGATTCCAAAGGAGGATCAAGATCTTAGTCAGCCAAAGAATTATAGACCAATATCTCTTTTAAACACTGATTATAAGATATTTGCCAAAGTATTGGCAAATAGAATAATGAATATAATGCAACAAGTGATACATAATGATGTCGGGGTTTATAACTGGTAGACAAATGAAGTACAATGTCTATGTGTCTGTGTCTTGATTCCCTGCAGTTTTCTTGGTAAGGTTTATTTTTGTAAGTAGTTTTCCAATGCCTTATTCCTGGAGTTGAGAATGATTGGTCCAAGCTGACTTCATGCTTACGTTTCTAGCATGTTGCCTTTAACCAGTACACCAAACTGGCTCTCTTATATAAGATAGAACTGAAAAATGAAGTTATGGTGATTTTTCTTGTAATGTCTCTACACCACCATATTAATATGCTCAAACAAACAATAATTCTTTTGAAAAGCCTGAGTTTGGATCAGATAATATCCAAGATATATGAACAGATTACCCTGATAGGAGCAGAAAAACATCATCCAGCAAATTAAAGGCCCCAAAGCCAGAGAAAAACCTTTATCTGAAAAAGTAGAGCATACCTGAGAAAAACAAAGGTCCTACCCATCATTTTAGAGATTCAAATGAAGTGGAAGCTATCAAATATTGAGATTTTCTTTTTCACTGGAGAAGAAATGGCCAAAGTGGGAAAAGGCTAAAGAAGAAGGCAGAGCTAAGCTTAAAGGGAAGAAAATGATGCACTCTAGGAAAGGAAGGGAATGTTTCTACAGATAGAGCCATTAAAGGTGGTGTGGATCTGAACTCAATTTATCTGGATAGTAGAGCAATTGTATCAATGTTTAGGACTAAATATTTATTGCTCTTGCTGTGAGCTGTGAAGGACAAATCACATTACTGAATAGAAAACAAATACATTTGCAAGGGATGGGAGAAGCTGTAATGAAATGCAGTCTAAATGATGAAGACACAATTCTGTGTATGTTAAGGATGTATTGTACTCTCCAGATTTGGACTCCCATTTACTAAGTGTTAATTATATGATCAAAAAAGACATAGAATTGAATTTGTTGATCTTTCTTTTTTGTAACAAGAAAAATGGAAGTATGTCATTGGAACAAGCCTTATCTGAATGTGGACATTTTAGAGTGGATTCTCCAGAGAGCTGTGAATTCTCTGATAAGAGAAAATCAGCTGCATTTGTAAGCTGAGCAAATAGAAAGGAAAAAAAAATGCACTAAATCTTGGCATGGAAAACTAGAAAATCAAAGCACAGAGCAAATCAAGATAAAAAGGGAAGAATTACCCATAATTTTCAAAACTGCAAATGTGCTATCAATTCTGTCCTGTCTATTTACATGATGTATGTAGTCAGGAATTGCACAGAAAAATTATTGAAAGGATAGAAAACTTAGAAATGAAGCACAAGAACAATATTTAGTGGATGAAAAAAAATATATAAATTGAACTCCCTTCCCTTCTCTTTGAGTCAAATGAATGAAACATTTTTCAGTGTTTTTGGATTAAGTCTCATTTTTGCTGCTTATGTCTGATATAATATCAGAATGAAGTGTTCAACAAATTCATAGAGTTTGTGCTTATATGGAAAATAAATATGGAAGAAAACCATAGGCTTTATATTCTGATAATGAAGCAGTAGTTGTGAATGGACAGATATCCATTTTAAAAAAAATTGGATTATTCATGAGGGATCTGTTCACTTTACACAGGACAGAGAGAAAAAATTGTTCCATGATGGACATGGAACAGTGCAGAACTATAATTCTTTACTTAATTCTGGATCAAGGTTGGTGGGAGAAACTAACACAACAGCTCACTAAAAACAGGCAGTTAAAATCATAGAAAGAATAGCAGTTTAATAGAAAACTAGATTAAATCACATTTGGATTAGGCTTTAGTATGCTTATATGCCCATAGTGAAAGAAACAGGACTGAAGAACTGACCATGACTGGATGCTCATTTGGCATAAAGGCATATAGGAATGGACTGAAAAAAGTTAAAATAATTTTTAAGCTATGTTTCAAGAGACACCAAAGACAGCTGATAATAAAGAATCAAGATCTGAACCTAGCAAGCCATTAACAGACAATGCTACTGTTGGAAGAAAAGTCTTCATCATGGTTCATCCAAGCGGGGAATAAACATGGCAACTGCTTTGGGAAGAAGGTTGCAGTTTATTGCAAGGAAAGCCAGACAGAAAGATGGATCCAACAGAAGAAAAAGGGCTGACTACATGTGGGGAGTGGGTTTTTATACTCCCTAGACTCTATTGTTTGGAGTGATTTCCGGTTCCTGTTTGGGGCTATTTTCTGTGTGTCCTTAGTCCAGGTGTGCCTCTCTAGGAATCTTGCTGTTTGTATATCCCAGCCCACCTCCTTGGGGCTGGGGTATGTAGATTTTTAGATGTCTTAGTCTTCTTAGCTTCAACTTTTCTGAATGGTTTACATCTGCATGTCTATAGAGTTGGTTTTTGCTTGGGGGAGGGAGACTTGGGGCTATTAAGAAAACTCAGCATGCTTTCCTGGTTCAATTTCTTTTTAGGAAATATATTTTTCTGCCCTTTTAATATTTCCTTCTCTGGGGAGCTGACTTCCCTCACTACTATAGTTGTTCCCTATCTCTATTTTTAAAATGGCATTACAGACACTATCCAAGGTAATGCAGGGTAAGCAGAAGATCAAATCATGTTCTTTCTTAGGTATTAATAGTATGTTAGCCTATTTCTAGCATTCTAACATGTTTTCCTTTTTTAAAAGAGTCATGGTGGCACAGTGATTAGAATGCAATATTGCAGGCTGACTCTGCTTACTGCCAGGAGTTTGATCCTGATCGGCTCAAGGTTGACTCAGCCTTCTATCCTTCTGCGACTGGTAAAATAGCAACAGCAATACTGCTTTATATTGCTTACCGCAGGTGTCCCAAACCCCTGGGTAACAGACTGCTATTAATCCTGACCCACCAGGAACCAGGTCAAACAAGCTAGCAAAGCCCCATCCGTGCATGTGTGGGATACTGGCAGTGTGCAAAACCACATCCCCTCAGTCCATGGAAAAACCACCCTCCACGGAACCAATCCCTGATGCCCAAAAGCTTGGGGGCGACTGCTTTACAGTACTCTCTAAGCGGTTTACAGAATCAGCCTATTGCCCCCAACAATCTGGTTCCTCATTTTACTGATCTTGGAAAGATAAACCCAGATTGTTGTTGAGGGCAATGTGCTGACTCTGTAAACCACTTAGTGCTCTAAAACACAATGAAGCAGTATATAAATCTAAATGCTCTTGCTATTACTATTAAAATACAATTCATCATATTTTGTAACTTCTCAGTTTTAATTATTTTATATTATCTTTTTTATTGTTTGGAAGTGACCCAGGGTTACCTTATTGGTGGAATGGGTGGCATATCAATTAAGCAAACAAATAAATAAATTTAAATAAAAAATAAATAACAAATCAGTTGCTTCTAAAATACATAGTAAAGAGTTTCCAGAGCTAACCAAGGAATTCTTCATCTCAGTTTCTAAGATACGGGGAGAGTCGGATTAGTATGGTGTGTTTTCTTTTCTTCATGGGATTCCCATGCTGAGTTGACAGGAATCCTGTTAATCTTCTTGGAGTAGGTAGTTCCACTACTTGCCAGTTCTTGTTGTTCACTTTGTTATGATCCTGTCTCTTCTCTTCTTGCTGCATTCTCAGCTTCATGAGCAGGCAGCTTTTGGATTTCTCTCCATGTCTCTGGTACGTGTTTGCACAGCATTCTATCTCTCTCCCAACACTCCAAAACTGAGACATGTTGTATAGCATAATATGGGTTGTATAAATACAGCCACTGTGTATGAATATCTGCTTTACGCCAGGATTCCCAGTTTAAAGTGACTTGAAAAATGAGAAATGATTGTAAAAAAATAAATAAAAAATAAAAAAATAAATAAAAAGATTTGACATTAGCAAGAACCATAATCAACAACTGTACATTTTCCCCATATCAAGATTTGAGACTATAGTATATTCAAAGCTTTCTTTGACACTAAAATAGTAGCTTCTTTTGTAATATTTTTAATAATAAAATTTATTTTAATTAGCATATTTTAGTCTTTCCTTAAAATGATCTCTTTTAGAGAAAACATGCTATCAGTGCTTTCTACAAAAAAGAAAAGCAGTTAATGTGCAATTTGTTCTTTTGTATTAGTTGCTCATTTTAATTAAAATTCAGAATGTTATTTTGATATAAATCATATCATGGCTTTCTGGAATTATTCCAGACTTTGCTATGAATGAGTTTGGATGAGATTCAGAGATACAAATGGCAATAATTATTATATTCTTGGATCATATGCATTGTGTTGCTGTATGTCCTAAGTTATAAAAATAAATCAAACTATGTAAATGCCATTTTTCTTCTTCCTAGTTGATCAACAAAAAACCTGGGCCACAAGCATCCAATTACGTTTATTCTGTTCTAACAGAAAGAAATTGATCGCCTAGTATCTATTGGTAACTATCATTTTTGTATAGAAATGATAAAACAGAGATCAGGGACATTTACCTCTCCAGATGTTGCTGAAATACAACTTCCAGCAAATCTCATCACTGGCCATTTTGGGAAGGGCTGGAATAGTATAGTTTTGCCACATAGAGGGGGTAACAGGCAGCAATGTCTGTAGGGGCATTGTAAAAAAATAGAGGGCTTCATTTATGTATTCATAAATATAACAAATGAATGCTAGTTGCCAAGCATCTGAATCTTGATCACATGACTTTGTTGCAACGATCATAAAAGTAAGCCCCAGTACTAAGTTGCTATTTTCAGCACTATTGTTAACTTTGAATGGTCATTAAATGAATGGTCAAGGACTACCTGTATCCTTCTTTATGAAGCCTCCCTGTTCTGAAGGGTTGCTGTGCCTCTATTCATATTCTATAGGTTACATTTAAAAATAAATAACCATAAGAAAGAAAACCAATATCTGAAATTGCATCAACAGTTAGCAGCTAATCATTGTCAGATCTTTGGAAGTATATCACATATAGCATATTACAGTCTTTCTAAGTTAGATCTATACATAAACATGATCAAAATATTAGGCAAATGATGCTATATTTTTAGCTATGTGGTTCCTTCTTCACGAGTAATGTTTGAATGTCCAGCCTTTCTAGGAGAAAATTGAAAACATGATTTTTTTGTGGTTGTAGTGAAGTTACAGAACTTCCTCTCAATAAACATGAGATTTCATGTTTACCTCAACTAGATGGCAACGGGCCTAAGTGCAGCTAAGTGTCACTTAGTGGCTTATTCACTTAGACCTTTTCCAGATAATATAATATATTGGTTATTTTCTTTAATACTATTTTTGACTTTTGCCTGGAGGATTTTTGATTATATTGATTATGATGTACTTATAATTGTGTTCGGTGTTTTATTTTTTAAACAAATATTTTTATGTTGTTTTATTGGTCGCTTCTTAGCTTTGTACAGGTGGTCCTTGTTTAATGACCACTTGTTGAGCAACCGTTTGAATTTGCAACAGCACTGAACAAGTGACATCTACAACTAGTCCTTGAAGTTTCAGCCATTGCAGCATCCCCATGGTCAGAAGGTTACAATCCAGATGCTGGATTAACCATCACAGCATCCTTCAGTCACATGATCACATTTTGAGATCTTCCCTGCTGGCTTCCCATAAGCAAAGTCAATGGGAAAGGTGTAAGTTGTGATCACATGAGGTCCTTACTGAATGATCTATGCAGTCTTGCTTAACAGCAGTAACCAAAGACTGCCAGAACTAAACAGCTTTATGACTGCATTGCTTAGTGATGGAAATTCTGGTTCCAATTAAGCCATTGCCTGCCTCCTACAGCTGAGAGAGAGTGGCTGATCTAAGATCACCCAGCTAGCTTTGTACTTAAGGTGTCACTTGAATGTATTGTCTCCTGTTTTCCAGCCTGATACCTTAACCATTGTATCACACTGGCTGTCAACTCATGATATGGTGATATTTAAACCAATCAGAAAGAGGAGAAAAGAATATTGGTGAGATGTCTTTCACCAAAGATTTCCTGTGTGATTCCTGTCTCAACATGTTCTGCTGGTATGTTGATCTGAAGAACCAACTAAACCAACTTAATTGGAAAAAAAAAGCACAACCTAAATACAGTAATAGAAGAAACAAGCATAAAACAAGTGTCAAAGTTCAAATACCTAGGAACAACACTCACTGAAGATGGTAAAATGATCAAAGAGATTAGCAGTAAGGTAAACTAAGTATTGAGAAAGCTTGCTCCACGTCTACAACATAAAGCACTACTGATCACCACAAAGAAGAATTTCATGCAAAGCATATTCATCACCACCCTATGTTACCAGTGACAAACATGGCTACTTAAAATAACAAATAAACAAAAGTTAGTCACCACAGAAATGAGATTGTTTGAAGAAAGCTGCTGGAATGACAGAAAGAGATAAAATCAGAAATGAGACCATAAGAGAAAGAATTGAGAGAGAACCAATCTTAAATTACATACAAAAAAAAGCAAATAAAATGGTTTCTTCATCTGGAGAAGATGTCATGGTATTCCATATCCTACAAGGCACATACAAAAAGAGGAGAAGGTCAAAGATCGTGAGGCAGACTCAGAAGAAGATGGAGAGATAACATCAAAAACACACTACAACATCAATTAACAATGGTTGAGGACGCCAGAAGAGCAAGAGCCAGTTTGTATTTCCATCAACAGAAGAAGAAGAAGAAGAAGAAGAAGAAGAAGAAGAAGAAGAAGAAG
>JAKJMR010018271.1:894320-915116 GCA_024449315.1 Daboia siamensis
AAGAAGAAGAAGAAGAAGAAGAAGAAGAAGAAGAAGAAGAAGAAGAATTTTAAATGTAATTCCAACACTTGCAGAAATGGCAGCCACAAATGCATTTTATTCAATTTTATGTGCAATGCTTTTAGCTGAATTCTATCCTTGCTCTGTTCTCTTGAATCTTGCCCACTGATATTAAAAGTTATCAGAAAATTGTGCAATTGGAGTTATCAACATGTCCAAGAAGGACATTAACAAATTGAATTAGAGGATAAATGAGACAAAATCTAATTCTTTGATAAAAAGTGATGCCAAAGTGAAAGTGACCCTTTCTTTGGGGGTCATACAAGTAGCCTTTTTACTGTGCATAGAATCTCTTTCAAGCAAACTTTCAAACTGCTTATTTCATGTTTTTGGTTAAAGGCAAAATAGTAGGATATTTCCTGAATATTATTCACTGTAGTTCACTATCATATATGCACATTGCATTCATAAGTATTAAGCTGTGATTTGCAAATGACATGCTGCTATCTGGTTTAAACATAGGATATAGAACATGTCATTATAAGAAGATATAAATAAGTGTATATAAGCATATACATTATGAGAAAAAACCAATTTTGCTAGTAATATGTTGCAATGATTAGATGTCTTTTTGTTGAAGACGTTGTCTTAAAATATATTTTAAAGAGCACCAGCATTTGTCTTTAGTAACAAAGCAATTTTGCATGACATTCTTTTTGCTTTGTGATGACACCTGTTATTAAAATTTAATAACAAGGTTATTGGATTGTAAGATATGTATTTTAAATTTACTTTATTTTTTATTTTAATTGATAACATCCAAGTGAGGCAACCACTACCAAAATCATTTAAATTGCATGTTAATTTAAGCTAATGCCAACATTGTATATCAAGGCTTCCTGTAATGTTCTCTTGCACTTTTGGTGTCTCTGATATTAATAACCACTACCCTGTTTAAAATGAGTCCCCAGGGATATTTCATGTTGTAAATAGCCCCACTTTATTATTGTGCCCTCAGTGTTGCTAAATATAAAATCTTTAAAATGAATTGTCACACAATATAAGATTAAATAAGAATGTAAAGTTGAATCCCAGTGTTCTTATTTATACTATTGGGAGATGATTTTTAAGGGCTTGTGTGCTTAATTGTAAAAATTCAAAGATTACAGAATTATCATCCTGAAAGAATGTCTGTGGAGAATCTCAGTCATCCAGTCATGTCCCAAAGGTGCTGGACTCTTTTTTCTCTTTGAAGACATTTCGCGTCTCATTGAAGAAGCTTCTTCAGCTATGACTGGATGGTGGGGAATAGAAGGATTTATATTACTTGCAGACAGCTGGTCATTTGCATTCTTTTAGTGAGTTGTTGACACCACCTGGAGATATATCTGTGTCCTCAGGGTCACCTGAGTAGTGCAAATAGGTGTGGAGCCTTCTTGGAACTATTGAAAGGACTGTATTGTAGACTGGAGATAGATGACGTCATATCCCTCTCCCTCTATTGAGGAAGGACAGTTCAATTTTGACACAGATGACCCCATAAGAACAAGATTCAGCAGTCCATCTGCATTTAAAAGACAAAGGCCACTCTTTCGAAGACAAAAACTCCACATTTTGGACAGAGAGGACCGCTGGTTTGAAAGAGGGATCAAAGCGGCCATCTATGTCAAATTTGAAAAACCCTCTCTCAACAGAGGGGGGGGGGATATGACATCATCTATCTAGACCACTAATTAACAGCTTTAAATAGTGATTGTCTACACTGAGAACATATCATTTTCTCTGATAGAAAATATACAACCTCTTTTGAAAGGTGGTAACACATAGACATGACACAGATATATTTCTGCTCTTCATATTTTTATCTAGCCCTAAATTTAATAATCCATCATTATGAATGGGATTGAAATGATCCACAATAAACGATGCTTGCTTCCAAGGAAATATGTGGCATTTTTATGTATTCATTTATTCTAAAATTAAATACATAAATTTCACATTTATCATTTTAGGTTAAAAGGCAATTTAGTTAAAACCATCCAATAGATAAGATTTTTTTTAAAACTTTAAATAATTTATCTTTTAAATGTACACCAAAAAATTATATCGTAAAAGAGAAGAAAAATAATGACACATACATTATAATAACACAGACATTATATACTCAAAAAACTAGAATGCCATACCAAGGAGATCTATTTGATTACTAGCAATACTTTAAAACTTTCCATTATTAAAAGGTTATATTAGTTTATTTTAAAAATTACATCCTAACCTGAGCACATATCAGCAAGAATTCTTGATATGTTTTAATAAAATCTTTTTTTCCAGATTGCTTTGTCAAACTCACTTTACCTTTTTTAAAAAATGTCCCATAACTTGTTTATCAATATGGCTATTTAATTACAGAACACTATATGTGCTTACTTGAAAGTAAGTCACAATGGGATTTATTGATAGTCTTTGTTTAACATTTCAATCTAAATTATTCAATAGGCAAGCCTGTGAATTAAATTACATTGTTTCTATTGAATAGGAGAATGTCATTTTAAAGTCTATGGAACACCTTGCATCTTTAACTTGCATTTACAAAGTCCGCATTCAGTTTGCCCCATTTAGAAATTCTTTGCACTTAAGAAATATTTGATTAAGTTTGCAATAGTGCTACTGGATGAATCTGCTCCACTGTTGTTGTTGTTATTGTTGTTAGCTGTGAAGTCATGTCTGACCCATCGTGACCCTATGGACAATGTTCCTCCAGGCCTTCCTGTCCTCTACTATCTTCTGGAGTCCATTTAAGCTCATGCCTACTGCTTCAGTGACTCCATCCAGCCACCTCATTCTCTGTCGTCCACTTCTTCTATTGCTCTCAATCTTTTCCAGCATTAGGCTCTTCTCCAGTAAGTCCTTCCTTCTCATTAGGCGGCCAAAGTATTTGAGTTTTAGCTTCAGGATCTGGCCTTCTAAAGAGCAGTCAGGGTTGATCTCCTCTAGGACAGACCGGTTTGATCGCCTTGCAGTCCAAGGGACTCGCAGGAGTCTTCTCCAGCACCACAGTTCAAAGGCCTCAGTTCTTTGGCACTCAACGTTTTTATGGTCCACTGCCATACATTGCAACTGGGAAGACCATAGCCTTGACTATACGTGCTTTTGTTGACAGGGTGATGTCTCTGCTTTTTAGTGTGCTATCTAGGTTTGCCATGGCTTTCCTCCCAAGGAACAAGCGTCTTTTAATTTTTTGGCTACAGTCCCCATCTGCAGTGATCTTGGAGCCCAGGAAAATAAAATCTGTCACTACTTCCATTTCTTCCCCATAAATTATTTGTCAGGAATTGAGAGGGCCGAATGCCATGTTCTTGGTTTTCTTAATGTTAAGTTTCAATCCAAGTTTTGCACTCTCCTTCTTCACCCGCAACAAGAGGCTCTTTAGTTCTTCTTCACTTTCTGCCATTAGAGTGGTATCATCTGCATATCTTAGGTTGTTGATATTTCTTCCGGCAATCTTAATTCCAACTTTTGATTCACCAAGCTCTGCCTTTCTCATGATGTGCTCTGCATATAAGTTAAACAGGCAGGGTGACAGTATACAGCCTTGCTGGACTCCTTTCCCAATTTTGAACCAATCAGTGGTTCCGTGTCCAGTTCTCACTGTTGCTTCTTGGCCCACATATAGGTTTCTCAAGAGACAAATAAGATGGTCTGGTACACCCATCTCTTTAAGAACTTGCCACAGTTTGTTGTGATCCACACAATCAAAGGCTTTAGCATAGTCAATGAAGCAGAAGTAGATGTTTTTCTGGAACTCCCTAGCTTTCTCCATGATCCAGCGTATGTTGGCAATTTGATCTCTAGTTCCTCTGCCTCTTCAAAATCCTGCCTGAACTTCTGGTAGTTCTTGATCCACATACTGCTGGAGTCTAGCTTGTAGGATTTTAAGCACAACTTTACTAGCATGAGAAATGAGTGCAATGGTGCGATAGTTTGACCATTCTTTGGCACTGCCTTTCTTTGGAATTGGAATGTAAACTGATCTTTTCCAATCCTGTGGCCACTGTTGAGTTTTCCAAATATGCTGGCAAATTGAGTGTAGCATTTTTACTGCATCGTCTTTTAAAATTTTGAATAGCTCAGCTGGAATACTGTCACCTCCACTAGCTTTTTTGTTGCTCAAATTTCCTAAGGCCCATTTCACTTCACATTCTAGGATGTCTGGCTCAGTGTCAGTGACCACCTCATTGTGATTATCAGGGACATTAAGCTCATTCTTGTATAGTTCTTCTGTGTAATTTTGCCACCTCTTCTTAATCTCTTCTGCCTCTGCTCCACTAGAGTAACCAAAATTTAATACCTCACTTCGTGCCTAAGGGAAAATAAACAAACTCTAAACTGACATTTGTAACAATCAATCACTACAGTAGTTCACAGCTGAAAAGAAGATGAAAGCGGATAAAACTCTTTTCAATTTCACCCTTGCTAAATCAAGCCATGATTGCATGGGCTTGATATGACAGGTGAAGCTGAGGAGCCAAGAAAGCAGTGAAAGTAAAACTTCCCACCAAAGGAGAAATATATGACCCCAAACCTTCTCTGTCTCTGTCTCCCTCCCTCCCTCCCCCCCACTTCCTGTCTTTGTAATTGGGCTTCTACAGTTGAGCTAGAAATACAAAATTTTAGCTATCAATCTTAGCTGACACATAATCACCTAATTCAAAGGTGGCTTTGAATTGCTACAGTCTTTGTGGGAAATGCTCTTCATTGGAAGCAGTGCCTTTTCCCCAGTGTGTCATTCATAAACTGCTGCATGTGAAATTATCTTTAATTGCAGAAATTACATTTGGCTCCAGAAGCTTCAAATTAGTTCCTGATTTAAACCAACAATAGTACACTATTCTTTAAAGAAATATATGAGCCTTTAGAGAAAGATGAAAAAGGCCACTATGTTATTACTGATTATATTTTTATTTATTTTATTGGATACATAATGTGAAAATGAAAATAGTGGGGAAAATTCTGATTCTTGGAAAAATGATTTTAAAAAGGAATTGACAGAAACATGCCGATAAATATGCATTTATAAGAACTAAGAGAAACATGTACAGAACTAGTATAATTCTAGCAAAATGATTTTTACGTGTTGCAAAGAATTGCAAGTTAAGACACCCGGATTGAAACTAGGAAAGCACTGTTTGTTATTTCACATATTGATTGTAGTAAGTTTATGTAAGTAGTATCTATGCCTTGATTGAGCAATGTCTTAAATTATCTTGCTGCAGACAAGTGTTTCTCAACTTTGGCAATTTAAAGGTTGAGAAGTGTGGAGTTCAACTCCCAGAAAGTCAATTTCCCATGCTGGTGGGGGAATTCTGGGAGTTGAAGTCCACACGTATCTAAGTTGCAAAGATAAACCCTGTTGCAGACTGACCTAGGTTTTATACATATTGTTTCTGTGCAAAAACTTTCAGCTAATGGACGGACAATTATATACCACCCAATTTCCCACTTCTCTGTGATGCCTACATTTTTGCCATGGATCCACCTAGCTCAATAAAGAAAACCTGTGCTGTTCTGTGGGTTCTACCCAAGAGTTTCCTTAGACTTTTGTGTCTTTTAATAGAGTAGTAAATTTCCCCTTTGTAGAGCAAAATCCCCTTTGTAGAACAAAATGGGCTAACTTATTTTGGTCCTCAAGGGATATAGATAAAAAATAGGTATCCTGTTTTATTCACGAGGAAGATGGAAGTTATATCTATGTCTGTTTGTCTGTCTATTATCTATCTATCTATCTATCTATCTATCTATCTATCTATCTATCTATCTATCTATCTATCTATCTATCTATCTATCTATCTATCTATCTTCTAATCTCTCTCTCTCATCTATCTGTTCTTTCATCATTCATCATTCATCATTCATTTATTTTCCTCCTAAGATGCAGCTGGCTTGGAGGTGTGCCATCAATGGAATAGGTGGCTCTACAATTTTTAGTTCAAAATATATACTGATACATTATATATATATACTGATACATTATATATACTGATACTGGGGGAATCTGGGGGAAATTATATTATTTTGCAAATGAAAAATTGGTGAGGAGACTTAAGGCTGTCTTAAACCTACCAAAAGATTAATTACGCTGAACTACTGGAATGTAATCAAACACCCACATCCAGTAGTGTACAAAAAAGAAAATCAGCATAACATTAATGTATGATGAAGACAACTAAGTTTAAATTGCTCTAAAATAAATTTAGTGGGTGGTTGACAGTTTGCATTTTATTACAGCAAAGTATTCTGTTGGTTCAGATTGCCAAAAAGCCATTTGTTCTAATGACAAACTGGAATAAAGTTATTTATTTTAAAAAGCTTATTTGGAAAAGGCTGTTAACATTCTGTAAAATGTAAAAAAAAAGTAATTGCCAGTAAGATAGCAAAAGCCTCTCTGTGCTATATTAGTTTAAATTTATGAGGTCTGGTCATGATTGACCTGCTCTCCATACAACATTGCCCCACCTTTTTCATGACATGCTCATTTTCTGTATATGGATGTTCTTTTGATTTTTATGTAGTAATGCAAGCATGTCAAACTCGCAATGTCACGTGACATCATGTGACATATCACGACTTTTTTCCCCATTGCCGGCAAGGGGGGGGGCACAGTTTCGTCATGATGCATCCGACCTGTGGGCTGGCAGTTTGACATCCCTGTAATACAGCATCCTATCATACAAATCTTCACTGTAATCTGAAGTACGGCAATAATGCAATTAAAAACAATGAACCATAACAGCAAAACAGGGAGCAAGGCCTAGAATACAATAAGATCAAAGGAGTCAGTGGTCTCTCTTTCTGTCTCTGTCTGTCTGAAAACAAGAACGAACCACTTAAGCAAGTTCGCAGGAAACTCAAGAATTACAGATAGGAAAGATTTATTGAAGATAGTAGGACATCCTAGCCAAAGAATTTCCACAACTGCTATGATTCATGATCAAGTCCTATATAAGAAAACAATGTTCTAATTCTATTATACTTTAGTTTTCTTCCTATCCTTCATAAAAAAAAACTTGGCTACTTCTATTGGATAGGCTGGCATGTCTCCATCTCTCCTAAGAAGATACGTTTTCTCAAAAGTTTTGTTCTCTTATTGAAAATATTAGAAACAGGGGTTTTTTTCTCATAGAACGCTCAGAACGGAGTTCTGGCACCTTTTTTGGATGGAACCTTGTAGGGTAGGCAAGTCAGGTTGTATGACATGTGTGAGTACCGGCAACTTTTTCTTTTACAAAAAAAGCACTGATTAGAAATATGCATCCAGTATGGATACAATCTAAGCGATAGTCTGAGGTATTTTCAGAAAAGTTGCACAGTTGCCCAAAGTAAAACATAACATTTTCAAAGCAAATCAGACTGCTCCAAGAAAACTGTTTATTTTTCCTTCAGTTACAATCTTTAGGGGGAAGGATGTCAAGGGAATTTAACAGAAGATACTTTCATGTATTTTCACAGTACAGTATCTTTTTATGATGGGTTTGTTCTTAGGACTTCTGGGATATTTTGAAAAATGACAGTAGTCATGAGATTCCACATTTCAGATGGACTGTGAGTGTTATGTATGCAGGCACCTGCATAGCAACAGCTACCAGGGGGCGTTGGCCTGAACGGTTTCAGCGGGAACCCAGGGCCAACCCCATTGGCTGTTCACCTACCTGGCTAGGTATTTAAGGAGGCCAGGTAATCCTCATTCCCCAGTACACTTCCCCCCACCCCCAATAAAGAGCTGAACACGTACTCCAGCTGGCGTCTCTTCCTTGCGTCAGACCCACTATATTGCAGTGGTGATGAGGATGGGATCCTGCCGACAGAAGAGCTGAAGTCACCAGGGGAATGCACTGCGAGCTGAAGGGAAAAGGCGGTGGTTATGAAGGAGACCTTGTGTCCGCAGGAGGCCACTGTTCTCCAGATAGTCGGGTGTAAGTCTCTCCTACTGAGATGTGGTCCTAGGGTGCAGTTGGGCTTGCTGCTGGTGTACCTTTCGCCTAGTCGCGCAGCAGCAGCCCTGCCTGAGCTTCTCGACATCCTCTCAGGGTTGGTGATTGAGTTCCCCAAACTTATGGTTTTGGGTGACTTCAATCTACCATCCCTGGGAGCATCATCTGAGTTAGCTCGGGAGTTCATGGCTTCCATGATGGCCATAGACCTGACGCAAGTAATTCATGGACCGACTCATGTGGGAGGCCACACCCTTGATTTGGTTTTTCTATCTGGATGGTGGTTAGATGATCTTGGTGGGGGCTCCCCAATTGTTATGCCCCTGTCATGGACCGATCATCATCTCCTGCGGCTGGTCTTCTGTTTTGCCACTCCCCGCTGTGGGTGTGTTGAACCAATTAGATGGTTCCGCCCCAGGTGCTTAATGGACCCTGAGAGGTTCCAAGCAGCGCTGGGGTCCCCACCTGCCTCCTTTGCTCACAGCTCGGCGGATGCCTTAGTGGAAGCCTGGGAAAGGGCAACCATGGAAGCACTTGACCGAGTTGTACCCTTGTGGCCCCTGACCCAGTGCAGATCCCAGCGGGCTCCATGGTTTTCTGCGGAGCTCCGGGAGATGAAGCATTGGAGACCGGGCCTAGAGAGCTGTTGGAGGTCCAGCCAATCTGAATCTGACCGATTGTGACTAAGAACCTGTATTAGGTCTTATCTTGCAGCGATAAGGGCGGCAAGGTCTAATCACTTATCGCGTCCGCAGATAATCGCCTGGCCGCCCTGTTTAGGGTGACCCGCTCCCTCCTTAATCAGGAGGTGAGGGAGGATCCCTTGCAGGGCCATGCCAAGGAGTTTAGTCAACATCTGTCGGACAAAATCGCTTAGATTTGGACCGGTTTGGACTCCGACTGGGCAGAGTCTGACGATCAGGACATGGGTAGTCTTGTTGATTATCTGGGAGGAGTTTGATCCTGTGACTCCGGAGGAAGTGGACAGGATTATGGGGAGGCTGAGCTCCACCACATGTTTATTGGACCTGTGTCCTTCCTGGCTGGTCTATGCGGCCGAGGAGGGGACACGAGGCTGGTTCCAGGCTGTTATATCTGCATCTTTGAGTGAGGGCAGTTTCTCCGCCATCTTGAAGGAGGCGGTGGTGAGACCTCTCCTCAAGAAGCCTGCCTTGGACCCAGCTGTGTTAAATAACTTTCGTCCGGTCTCCAACATTCGCTTTCTTGCGAAGGTTGTTGAGAGTGTGGTGGCGCATCAACTCCCTCTGGTTCTGGATTATCTAGACCCGTACCAATCGGGTTTCAGGCCCGGGTACAGCACGGAGACGGCATTGGTCACTCTGGTGAATGATCTATGGAGGGCCCGGGACAGGGGATATTCCTCTGTCCTAGTCCTATTAGACCTCTCAGCAGCTTTTGATACCATCGACCATGGTATCCTGCTGCGACGTCTCAGGGGATTGGGAGTGGGAGGCACAGTTCTTCAGTGGTTCTCCTCCTATCTCCTGGGACGTTCGCAGTCGGTGTTGGCAGGGGGGCAGAGGTCGACCTCGAGGCCTCTCGCTTGTGGAGTTCCTTAGGGGTTGGTCCTTTCGCCTCTCCTGTTCAACATCTATATGAAACAGCTGGGTGAGATCATTCGTGGTTTTGGAGTTGGGTATCATCAGTATGCTGATGATACCCAGCTTTTTATTTTGACCCCAAACCACCCCAGTGATGCCCTTGACGTGATGTCCTGTTGCCTGGAGGCGGTTCGGGTCTGGATGGGGAGGAACAGGCTTCGACTCAACCCTGACAAGACTGAGTGGCTGTGCGTTCCGGCATCTCGGGATATTCAGAATATTCCATCCCTTTCTATGGGGGGTGAGTTATTACCCCCCGTAGATAGGGCTCGCAACTTGGGAGTCCTCCTAGATTCACAGCTCTCTCTAGAAGACCACATAGTAAATATGACTAGGGGGGCCTTTGCCCAGGTTCGCCTGTGCACCAGTTGCAGCCCTATCTAGACCGGGATGTCCTGCGTACGGTCACTCATGCACTCACGACCTCTTGCTTAGACTATTGCAACACTTTCTACATGGGGCTGCCCTTGAGGACCACTCAGAGGCTCCAACTGGTACAGAATGCAGCCGCGAGAGTTGTGTTGGGAGTCTCCTGATACTCCCATGTTACATCTCTGCTCCGTGAGCTGCATTGGCTGCCAGTTGTCTTCCGGGTGAGATTCAAGGTGATGGTAATGGTCTTTAAAGCCCTACATGGCATGGGTCCGGAGTACCTTAGGGATCACCTGCTGCTGGCATCAACTTCCCTCCGCCCTGTGCGCTCCCACAGAGAGGGCCTCCTCAGGGTGCCACCGATCAGAAAATGTCATCTGGTGGCCCCCAGGGGGAGGTCCTTCTCTGTGGGTGCGCCAGATTTGTGGAACTGTCTGCCGGTTGAGCTCCGGATGGCACCCGACCTTCGCTCCTTCCGATGCGATCTGCCTGGCCTGATGGGTGATGGGTTGGGATTTTAATACTGTTTTAATGTATTTTAACTCATTGTTGTTAGTTCTGGGCACCCTGTTTAATGTTTTTTAATGTTTGTATTCTTGTACTTTTATATGTTTGCCCTGTTCACCGCCCTGAGTCCTTCGGGAGAAGGGCGGTATACAAATAAAATTATTATTATTATTATTTTTCCTTTCTCCTTCCCCCCCACAACCGCCAGCCAACCAGACCATGCCGGTCACCACATCCATGACTCAAGACCCGAAACAACACCGCGATGGCAAGGGCTGGACAACCCCACAAATTCGACATGGGCCGAGACATGGGCCTGGTACCTGGCTCACGCCAAACTGTACATGCGGTTCAACCAGATCTCGGAGGATGGTGCAAAGGCGGCAGCCCTGATCTTGGGGACCCACACTCCTAGAGATCACCACGAACCTGTTCGCCCCAGAAGCCATCAATACCGTCGCGTACTGGGACCTCGTTGCCAAGCTCAATGCCAACTTCTCGCCCCAGTGGTCCAAATTGGCCGCAAGGTCGCAGTTTGAAAGAAGGGACCAGTGCCCCAACGAGTCCAGTGCCGAATTCCTCGCTGCACTATGAGAAGCCGCCGTTGCCTGCAAGTTTTCGAACTTGGAGGAGCGACTATGGGACCGGCTGGTTTGCGGCCTATGAGACAGGCGGCTGCAAGAGCGCCTGTTCGAAAGAGAGGAGGTTTCGCTCCAGGAAGCTGAAGATGCCATCCTGGCCCACGAAGCGGCCTGTAGGGCCGTCCAAGCAGTCCAGGAGACCAGAACCAGCAGCCAGGAGGCCAGCATCCACCGGCAGGTCGCCACAGCCGAGGACAAGCAGAGCATCGACCTCCTCCAGCGGAAGTCGACCCCCGACCAGCGAGCCGGATGCCCAGACAAGCCCAGGCCCTCCAGCAAAGCCACCAACCCACAGAAGTGCACAGGGTGTGGTGGAAACCATGTGCACAGCCTCTGTAAGTTCCGGGTGGCCACGTGTCGGGCCTGCAAGAAAACAGGCCACATAGCCACGGTCTGTCGTAGCCGCCGCCCCCGAGAGGAGATCCACGAGCTACAACTGGAGGAATCACCGTTCAAAGGTACTGGGACCCCGACCAAAACACGAATTGGCTATGTTGAGAGCCGACTGGCCATTAACCACACGGGTAGCCGCTGGCTGCTCAAACCCAAAATTAGATTAACAATCTGCTTGAAAGGCATTCCTTGCAGCATGGAGCTTGACTCCGGATCAGTGGTCTCCATCATTTCGGACGAGACCCTTAATTATATTAATAGCTGGAGCAAGCAGTGGATTAAATTACAGCCTACAAATTTAACCCTGACTGATTTCCAGAATTCGCCGGTCAAGGTAAGGGGGGAGGCTACCGTTTCGGTGAGGTTTAAGGGTCGTGAAGAGCACCTGGAGGTTGTAGTGGTAGAGGGCCGGAGAGCCAGCCTGTTCAGTCTAGACTGGTTTGAGGCCCTGGGAATCACAGTCTCCGGGATCCACCGGATCCAGGGAGACTCCGTCGAGGCCATCTGCAAGGAGTTCGCAGATGTCTTCGACGGGATGCTGGGCAGGTACACAGGGGTCCCCATCTCATTCAAGCTTAACTCGAACATTCCCCCCATCAGGGTCTGGCCGTGGCGAGTCCCCTTCGCGCTCAAACACAAAATCGAGTGTGAGCTGGATAAGCTGGTGGCCCAGGGAATCTTAGAGCCCATAGATGGGGGGGAGTGGGAAACCCCAATCCAATGGGGAAATAAGGATCTACGCCGACTACAAGTGCTCGGTGAACTGCGCCCTAAACCTGCACGCTTACTCGGACCCCACGATCAGCCACGTTCTCACTTCCTTCCAAGGCAGCGCCATTTTTGCAAGGCTCGATCTTGCGCAGGTGTACCAGCAACTCATGGTTGCTAGGGCAACAGCTGACATTCAGACTATAGTATCACATAGGGGAGCGTTCCGGGTGAACAGGCTGCAGTTTGGGGTCAGCGTAGCTCCTGGCATTTTCCAGGAAGTTATGGAGAAGACACTCAGGGGCATCCCAGGAGTCTGCCCTTATTTTGATGATATCCTGATTGCAGGAGCATCAGCAGAAGAGCTGGCAGGTAGGCTGAGGGAGGTGCTGTCCAGGCTGCGCACAGCTGGCCTCAAACTA
Source organism: Daboia siamensis (assembly GCA_024449315.1). Lineage (NCBI taxonomy): Eukaryota > Metazoa > Chordata > Lepidosauria > Squamata > Viperidae > Daboia > Daboia siamensis. The sequence continues at coordinate 906,974 of JAKJMR010018271.1, forward strand.
AAGAGGGAGAAATGCAGCATAGGTGTTCCTTCCACAGAATTCTTGGGATTCAGGGTAGATGCCAAGGGAATCCACCCCACGGAGTCCAAGGTGAGGGCAATCAAACTGGCACCCACACCCAAGAACAAGGCAGAGCTACAGGCATTCCTGGGTCTGCTAAATTTCTATCATACATTCCTCCCACACAAGGCAGCCATCGCAGAGCCACTTCACAGGTTGCTGGATAAAAAGGCAGCATGGGCCTGGACTTCCGTCCATGAGCAAAGCTTTAGAGCATTAAAGGCACTACTGTCTGACAAGTCCACAGTAACACACTTCATAGAAACAAAGCCTATATGCATTGTGTGCGATGCATCCCCTTATGGCGTGGGCACTGTTCTCAGTCACCTAGAGCCTAATGGGGCTCAAGTCCCCATTGCCTACTATTCCAGGACGCTGTCTGGAGCAGAAAGGAACTACGCCCAAATTGACAGGGAAGCCCTGGCAATCATGGCAGGGATTAAAAAGTTCCATGATTATCTGTATGGCAGGGAGTTCACTGTCTACATGGACCACAAACCACTCCTGGGCCTGTTCACAACGGACAGGCAGACGCCCCAAATTCTGTCCCCCAGAATGCTCTGGTGGTCCATCTTCCTTGCAGCGTACAATTGCAAGCTGGTGCACAAGCCAGGAAAGGAGATGGGCCACGCAGACGGTTTAAGTAGGCTACCCCTTGACACCACTGAACCAGACCCGGCACCAGCAACGCAGATCCTAGCTTTGCAGGAAATACCAGAATGCCCAGTTCATACCAAGGACATTGCCAGCAACACAGCCACCGACAACATCATGAGCAGGGTACACTCATGGGTTTGCACAGGGTGGCAGGACAAGTCCCCGGGGCCTGAGTTTCAGGCTTATTTCACCAGGCGTCATGAGCTCTCCACGCACATGGGTTGCCTCCTCTGGAGAAGCAGGGTCATTATTCCCACCGCAGTCCGGGGCAGGATATTGGAATCCTTACATGAGGGACACCCGGGGGCGGTTAGGATGAAGGCACTGGCCAGAAGCTACCTCTGGTGGCCAGGGCTGGACAAGGACACTGAGGAACAGGTCAAGGCCTGTTACACATGCCAGAGATCCAGGCCAGAAATGCCACATGCACCAGTACACAGGTGGGAGGCCACACACACCCCCTGGTCCCGCATCCACATTGACTATGCAGGGCCATTTCAGGGCCAACTGTTCTTAGTAGTAGTGAACAGCCACTCCAAGTGGCTGGAGGTAGTCCCTGTTCCCAACATGACCTCGGCTAGGACAATCCAGGTGCTCAGAGCTCTCTTTGCCACACACGGCTTCCCCAATGTAATAGTGTTGGATAACGGGCCTCAGTTTACCGCTACTGATTTCCAGGCGTTCTTGAAGGCGAATTGGATTATACATGCCACCTCTGTGCCCTTTCATCCATCGACTAACGGGCAAGCTGAACGGATGGTAAGGACGACCAAGGACGCACTCCGGCGCATCATCAGCAGGGACTGGCATCAAAGACTGGCAAAATTTCTACTTGCCCAACACACTACATCGTGCGTTGCTACCGGAAAGAGCCCAGCAGAACTTCAATGGGGACGGCGTCTCATTACAAAGCTGGACCGTTTATACCTGGATCGAGGAGCGGCAGGAACGGATAGGCCACCACCATCATCATCAGCAGCAGCAGCAGCAGCGCACAGGGTTTTCAACGTGGAGGACCTGGTCTGGGCAAGGAACTATGGGGCAGGGCATCCATGGATTCCGGGAACAGTGGTTGAGAAAACTGGGCCCCTCTCTTACATCGTGGGGGTGGAGGGGGACAGAAACATAAGGCGACACATCGACCAGCTCAGAGAAAGGGTCCCTGAGTGCACCACACATGCCCAACAGGATAGCCACACCCCAGGGAGGTCAGCCCAACCGGAAACAACACAGAACAGGAACCAGAGGAGGAGGGCCTCCTGCAACCAGCTCTGCTCAACCCAACACAGGGACTTCACGAACCAGCTGTCCAAGTCCAGGGCCAAGCCACACCCAGACAGTCCACCCGGCCCCACAGGACACCTGCCTATCTAGCGGACTATGTGTGCAAGTGACCATCTTGTATTAACACACAGTGTATAAAGTTCTAATATTGTTATAGTTGTATGTGGTTCTTCTCTAAGGGGGGAGGGGTGTTATGTATGCAGGCACCTGCATAGCAACAGCCACCAGGGGGCGTTGGCCTGAACGGTTTCGGCGGGAAACCCAGGGCCAACCCCATTGGCTGTTCACCTACCTGGCTAGGTATTTAAGAAGGCCAGGTAATCCTCATTCCCCAGTACACTTCCCCCCCCCCCCCCAATAAAGAGCTGAACACGTATCCGGCTGGCGTCTCTTCCTTGCGTCGGACCCACTACATTGCAGTGAGAGCTTTGGATATTTAGTTAATCATAATCTACCTGCATTTTAAAAAAAAGATCTATAATGAATTAACAACTTCTCTGTAATACGTTAACAGAATGTAAAGATATAGATAGTTATAATATTTAGATTATACTATATCTTCTTCTGGCTGAAAATGAAGTAGATCAGACAGCAAATTCTCCGGGGAAAAGGCCTGAAGACCAAATCTTGATTTCTAGCCAAGCTTCTGTATTATTTTGCCAAAGGTCCACTTTATTGGTCTTTGCATTTTATTCAGAAGAATAATAGCAGGGCAGAGTGTTAGAATGTAGCTGCTAAATAATCAGCCCTGCTAATGTAAGACTGTATGCTGTTCTCATTGTTTTGGGGTTGAATTATCCATGAGGCACATTTTAATTCTGATTTTAGTGCTGCTAGTAAATGCTAATGAAATCAGAGTTGAAACACAGCAGGAGTTCTTTTTCTATTAAACTGCCAGCAACACACTCATGCTGTATGTAGAGCACCTTCTTTTTTTCAACCAGGATTTTAATGACTAGTTTTTCTTATTCTTATCTTTCCTAATAGAAATCACTGTCCTCCTCCTCATCATCACCACCACCACCATCATCATTATCATCATCACCATCCATATTTACACATGAAAGAGCTGGAAGGCTAAATGCTGAAAACAAATTTTTGACCCTAGCAGAACAATTTACTAATAAACTAAAAAATATAGATATTAATAGTTGATCATTCAGTCATTTTACAACATGTTACTCTGCATGCATGCTAAATAATTGCAAGCAGGGAGCCCTCACTCCCTACACAGACACACACAGACACACACAGACACACACAGTGTGCATGTGTATGCATGTATGTATGCATGTATTATCCCTTTTTGGAAATATATTTAAAACAATGCTTTATTCCAAAGAAAGAATACCAGCACAACTGACTCAAGAGATTCTTTAGTATGTGCTCAACCTTAATGACAGACACATTCATATCCAAATCCTCTAGAGTCTAAAACATTTTACCAAATGCTTACAGAACTTCCTGAAAAACCTCAGTGTACAAATACTTGGGAATAAGTCCTAACGGACTATATAGGTCCTATATTTCAATAAAGTTGATTATTGTGCTAAGAGTCAGTTTGATGTACTGGTTAAAGCATCATATTAGAACCTAGGAGACCCGGAGTTTCAGTCCAGCATTAGGTACAAAGTGATCAGGCTAGCTACTCTCTCTTTCAGCACAAGGAAGCAGGCAATGGAAAAAAAATCCTTGCCAAAAAACCCTGCAGGGACTACTCCAGGCAGTCACTAGGAGTAAAAAAATGACTTGAAGTTAATAGATAGCAGCCATCTAAAGAATTCTCATAAACTGTGAACAAGTATTTTCATTTGTGGTTTTTAGTTACTTGACATATTTTATTGAATCACCTTATATTAAATGGAGTTGAATTCAACTTGGAAATGAAAAAAATGCAACTATCTTCAGTTTTTCCACAATGGTAAAATCTCATTTTAAGTCTTCCACATCAACATGTCCTTAGTCATCTTTTAATCCATAAACAACAACAAAAAAATCTTCCTCTTTCCTTTTGATAATGTTGATTGCCCTCTTTCAAATTGTATAATGTCTTTTCTCAGATAGGATGACCAAAACAGTACAGAGTAACCAAAACACTACCTATTGTCCAAAACAGTACATATTATGTAAACGTCTTTATTACTGATTGCTCTGTTGTTAACTAGGGACGCGGTGGCTCAGTGGGTTAGGACGCTGAGCTTGTCGATCAGAAGGTTGGCAGTTTGACAGGTCGAATCCCGAGTGCCGCGTAGCAGAGTGAGTGCCTGTTACTCGTCCCAGCTTCTGCCCACCTAGCAGTTCGAAAGCACGTAAAAATGCAAGTAGAAAAATAGGGACCACTCCAGTGGGAAGGTAATAGCGTTCCGTGCGCCTTTGGCGTCTAGTCATGCCGGCCATATGACCACGGAGACGTCTTCGGACAAACGCTGGCTCTTCGGCTTTGAAACGGAGATGAGCACCGGCCCCTAGAGTCGGAAACGACTAGCACGCATGTGCGGGGGAACCTTTACCTTTACCTGTTGTTAACTGATGAAATAAATATGGGAAGCAATAAAGAAGAATCAGCCAAGGTTCTAACCAAGCTGTGTCAGCAAACTTGGGAACAGTACAATGACCAATAGATTGGGAGAGGTCAATCTATGTCTCAGTACCAAAAAAGAAAATAAAAGAAACTTAACAAATAGACTATGGAAATTATCATACAATATCCTTAATTTCACATGCTGCCAAAACAGTGCTTAGGATCATCCAATACAGATTAGAATCCTGCATGAAAAGAGAAGTGCAAACATCAAGCTGGCTTTAGAAAAGACAAAGAAACATAAGATTTATCACTGATATGCATTGGGTTACTGAGAAAGTCGAAGACCTAAAAGAAGTCAGTATGTACTTCATTGGTTATAGAAAGGTCTTTGATTGTGTCAATTACATTAAGCTAAGGCAGGGGTGTCAAACTCAATTTCATTGAGGGCCACATCAGCATTGCGGTTGCCCTCAGGGGGCTGGGTGGGTATGTCCAGGGTGGGCGTGGCCTACTGGGTGGGCATGGCTAGAGTGCGTATGGCCTAATGGGTGGGCGTGGCCAGCTCTACATCGTTCACATCAAGGGTGCCTATGGGGGCCTGGGCAGGAGTGGGACAGATCTGACGGTCTCTGGTAGGAGGAGGGTCTCTGGGCCAGGGCCAAGGCAGTGGGGGCCGTTCCCTCACTGTTTCCAGGATGGCTTCATGGGCCGCATGAAACCACTTCGCAGGCCGGATCTGGCCCCTGGGCCTTGTGTTTGACATGTCTGAGCTAAGGAATATGCTCACAAAATAGGAATCCCAGAATATTTCATTATCCTCATAAGAAATGTACATACAGTTCCAGTACTGCTATAATAGGGTGAAACAGACTGGTTGACAAAAGAGTGAAACAAGAGTATATACTTTATCCTTAGATGAGATATGGTGTCTACAGAGAGGGAGCTTGGCTGATGAACCACAATTTTCCCAGGGAGGAAGGAGCACATTATAGAATGGGGGGTGGTAAAAGGCAGGACAGCCCACAGCTGGATAGAGGAAGAGGAAGAGAATTAAAATAGCCACTCCCTAGAATCAGCCAAGGTATCCATGATTAAAGGTAAAGGTAAAGGTTCCCCCGCACATGCGTGCTAGTCGTTTCCGACTCTAGGGGCCGGTGCTCATCTCCGTTTCAAAGCCGAAGAGCCAGCACTTGTCCGAGGACGTCTCCATGGTCATGTGGCCGGCATGACTAGACGCCAAAGGCGCACAGAACGCTGTTACCTTCCCACCGGAGTGGTCCCTATTTTTCTACTTGCATTTTTATGTGTTTTCGAACTGCTAGGTTGGCAGAAGCTGGGATGAGTAACAGGCGCTCACTCTGTTACGCGGCACTCAGTATTTGACCAGCCAAACTGCCGACCTTCTGGTCGACAAGCTCAGCGTCTTAACCCACTGATTAGGGTGAGTTAATAAGGCAAGATTCTGTCTATTGCCTGTAAGCATAATATAAAGCTTTGAATTTTGGCTGGTATGTTCTGTGTTTTTCTCAGGCTTAGCCTGATACGTTATTTATTCACCCATGTATGTTGAATATATTTTAAGAGAAGCTAATTGGAAGAAATGAGTGAGTTTTAAAAATTGGAGAAGGAAACATTAATAACCTATGCTATGCTGATTACATTGTCCTAACAGCCAAAAATGCAAAGGATCCACAAGCTCTTGTAATTAAAGTAAGTAGCACATTGAAAAAAGGAATTAAAGGCAAACATAAAAACAACAACAAATAACAACAGATAGAATACTGAAGCCTTAAAATTGACAATGAAGGTATTGAAATGATAGATAGCGTCTGCCTTTTAGGATCAATCATCAACAGCAAAAGAACAAGCTGTCAAAAATATGCCACAGAATAACTCTTGATAGAGCAGCCATGAAGACCTTTGAAAAGATATTCAAATATTGTGAGGTGTCTAGATATACAAAGATATCATCAAGACAATCAGTTTTAATTTTATTAGCATTGATTGATTGGATGTTCTTGTAATCCATTATATTCTTAAAAACTCTTTTCGAATTCCTAATATGAAGGCATCAATTTTCTTTGTCAGTCTCCAGCATTCCTAGCCATACATTACCTCATGAAAACATAATTGCTTTCTCTTATCCTTCATGATCTTGTCCAAATTTTCATTGCCTTCCTCTCAAAGATTAATTTCTTCTCTAGATCACTGTCCATTTTTATTTATTCCTTGGCCAAAGAAAATACAGCTGTATGCCACTTTCACTTCTAAGCAGTAGGTGTGAGCTTAAATAGAACATTCCTGTCCTGGTAGTTAAACAGGCAGGGCGACAGTATACAGTCTTGCCTGACTCCTTTCCCAATTTTGAACCAATCAGTGGTTCCGTGTCCAGTTCTCACTGTTGCTTCTTGACCCGCATATAGGTTTCTCAAGAGACAAATAAGATGGTCTGGTACTCCCATCTCTTTAAGAACTTGCCACAATTTGTTATGATCCACACAATCAAAGGCTTTAGCATAGTCAATGAAGCAGAAGTAGACGTTTTTCTGGAACTCCCTAGCTTTCTCCATGATGCAGAGTATGTTGACAGTTTGATCTCTAGTTCTTCTGCCTTTTTGAAATCCTGTCTGTACTTCTGGTAGTTCTCGATCCACATACTGCTGGAGTCTAGCTTGTAGGATTTTAAGTATAACTTTACTAGCATGTGAAATGAGTACAATGGTGCGATAGTTTGAAAATTCTTTGGCACTGCCTTTCTTTGGAATTGGAATGTAAACTGATCTTTTCCAAGCCTGTGGCCACTGTTGAGTTTTTCAAATTTGCTGGCAAATTGAGTGTAGCACTTTTATTGCATCATCTTTTAAGATTTTGAATAGCTCAGCTGGAATACTGTCACCTCCACTAGCTTTGTTGTTGCTCTAATTTCCTAAGGCCCATTTCACTTCACATTCTAGGATGCCTGGCTCAGGGTCAGTGACCACCCAATTGTGGTTATCTGGGATGTTAAGCTCATTCTTATATAGTTCTTCTGTGTAGTTTTGCCACCTCTTCTTAATCTCTTCTGCCTCTGTTAGGTTCCTGCCATTTTGGTCCTTTATCATGCCCATCTTCGCATGAAACATTCCCTTCATATCTCCAATTTTCTTGAAGAGATCTCTGGTCCTCCCTATTCTATTGTTTTCTTCTATTTCTTTGCATTGTTCATTTAAGAAGACATTCTTATCTCTTCTAGCTATTTTCTGGAATTCTGCATTCAATTGGGCATATTATTCTTTTTCTCCCTTGCCTTTTGCTTCCCTCCTTTCCTCACCTATTTTCAAAGCTTCCTCAGACAGCCATTTTGCTTTCTTGCATTTCTTTTTCTTTGGGATGGTTTTAGTTGCTATCTCTTGTACAATGTTGTGAACTTCTGTCCATAGTTCTTCATGCACTCTGTCTATCAGATCTAATTCCTTAAATCTATTTGTCACCTCTACTGTATATTCAACAGGGATATGATTTAATTCATATCTGAGTGGCCAAGTGCTTTTCCTTACTTTTTTCAGTTTAAGCCTAAACTTTGCAAAGAGAAGATGATGATGATGATGATGATGATGATGATGATGATGATGATGATGA
>JAKJMR010018271.1:917626-976012 GCA_024449315.1 Daboia siamensis
GAAATAAGCTAATTATAAGGTGCTAGTCTCAGAGACCCTAATGTGATGTATATGATGTGTGCATTAGTGTCTCAGAGATGTTTTAGAATGGAATGGAGCCAGAAACAAATAACTAACCTGATAATTACATTCCTAAATCACTTATGACCAGCTGACATTAAATATCTTTTTCTGAAATGTTCATTTATTTGGGATAGATGTTCAATAAACTCAAATTACAATTTTTTGATAGATCAATTTTAATCTCAAGTTTGCTGATACCCATTTAATGTTCTTAAGAACTTACACCCAATAAGGGGGCATTATTGAATATTCCCATTTCAAAAACTTTTGATAAACAGAATTTGTAGGTTTAAATTTAGTCATTGATTCCATCAGATAAGAAAACACCTTAGCTGTCTTTGAAGTGGCCAAAGCATGTGAGCTGTCAAAAGCATGCTTCAGCTGAAGATGCTTCCACTGCTGTGAATTGGGAGACCAAATTCAATTTAAGGACCTCCTCATTGCTATTTGAAATAATTACCTATTAATTGATTTAAAGTAACTAACCTGGGTTTTGTGCATCCTTTCCAATAAAATATTTTGCTGCCTATATTTAAAAATGATTTCTTCCACAGAGTTAAAAACTCATGAGTCTTAAGATCAAAATCCAATTTATGCCCCAATAAAGCCCAAAAATTTCTCACGGCATACACTCCTAGAAATAAGACACTGTTTCTGCTATATGTTGATTCAAGAACTTGTCATGACCTTAGTAGAGATACAAAATAATTGTCATGCAGGGCCCATAGAGAATGATACCATAATACATTTTCATTTCATATACTTATGGCTAATAAACCCACAGAATATATTTGAAAGAATGGATATTAGCTTTTCTTTACTGGCGATATAAAAAAATTGAGAATTCACTGACCTGTATGATTTGATATTGTGAATTACTTGCATCTTTTTAAAATAATATTTATGTAAGTAGATTTATGGGGAAATATTAAAGATGTTAATGTTATCTTGACTTAACATACATTCTAAAGTCTGACTGTCTTTGAGAAATTATGGTTATAAGGGCATAGGCAGTTGCCAAAAGGATTATTTTGAAAAATTGGAAAAGTAACATTATTCCAAATATTAAGGATTGGCTTTTGCAAGTGTTTAATTTGTCCACTCTTGAAATGGCAACTTTTTTTTAATAAGCAGAAAACATTTTTCTTCATATAGTTTTTGTGATATTTCATAACAATAGAATAATCTTGTCAGATTATTATTTTTTCTCTGCATATGATGATTCAGCATTATAAAATGTTTTGTATAAATCAGTGATTTCTACACAATGTGTTATATATATATATATATTACACACAGAGAGAAACACACAAATATATATAAGCATAGTATTTTGGGGTGGGATATCCCTTTGTTTTATATCCCTCAAGGGGGGGGTTAATGATACTTTTTAGTTGTCTTTGCTTCATCTTTTTGATTTTTAATCTTGTTTTAAAATGCAATAAAATAGGAAGAGATTTTTTATTAAAATGTTTGTTTAAGGAAACATGATCATACTAAGTGATGGAATGGCTAAATGTTGCAGAAGAGAACGTCTGGATAACAATTATGATAAAAACTAAGAGATAAAAGGAAGACTTATACATGCCTATTATAAACTTAAATTATTCACACACAATTCTGTGTCTTGGTGCTAAGAAACATTTATTTCTCAGAATAGACAGCATCTCAACATCTTTCTGAGAAACCAGACAGTGACAGATATTTAATATGTAGATACCACATTTCCTTTTTTGTCTGGAGAACTTCATTTGTATGTTGTTGTAATAGTAATTCTACTGAGATATGATGATGCTTGTTGCTATTTGGAAAGTTGTTTCTGTCTTGTTTAATACTGACAATTCCTTCCTTTTGTGTAAAGGCATTTTAATAATACTCCTCTAATCAGAAGAGTCTTTGACACCTGCCTCAATACTGATAAGAAATGAAAGCATCTGTATGTTAAGATCTGCTCTGCTCAGTTCCCCTGTAAAATTATGACTCCAATTTCTCCAGATTGCTGCCTGTTTTCATTTAATTGTGCTCAAGGGTTTTTTGGATGCAATGTTTTTTGCTGGTTGAGAGATCTTGCTGGAGCTGAAAGGGCAAAATGTAACTAATTTTATTGCTTTTAATGAAGGCTAGTAAGTGGTACTTTTGCAGGCTGCATTCAAGGATTCATTTGGGTGAAGGAAAAGATGGGTGGGTAGAAACATATTCAGAAAGTTACTTATAGAATACTTGCTATCAAATATTAAAAATGTTTTAACAAATTTGTCATCTTCATTATACTATTATTCTTCTGTTTAAAACTTGGACCACTTGCATCTCTATTTAACCTCTTTGAATAGAGATTCTTACATTATACTGTGGGATGTTGCAAGTACCTATTTTGTAATATATTGTAACTTTAACCCTTTTCCAGCTCTCATGAAAATACAGCTTTCTTAGCAAAAAGACAGGAAATTAACAGTAATGAAAACAATAGTTTCAATTAATTATAGACATATGCTATAGAACAAGAGAAGTCAGGAAAATAGCTTCTCCTTAGCTAAATTTGAATCAGAAGAATGTGTTGTCAATGAAGCAATAAATTTAAATTTATTGTTTTTGACTATATAATGGGTGTTAATTAATGCATATGTAGGAAGCAAGACAAGAGTTTTCTCCAGAAAAGAACAACAAGCTGTTCCACCATTACCTTTGAGCACATGAATATATCCCTGGTATTTCCCAATTTTGTCTCATTTGTAGCACATACCTAAATTACCTAAAGCTGCCTCCATATGTCCCAATTTTAAAATTGTGTGTGTGTGTTTGTCTTCTCTTGAGATGTTCTTTGTCATGGGAATGATCTGGCATTGATGATTTGGTTGATGATTGTGTCAGGCAGAGCTTTTTTCCTCATAGAACACTCAGAACGGAGTTCCAGCACCTTTTTTTGATGGGTTTTTTCAACTTTTGCACAAACTGTGCTACTCCCTCTATTGGCTTTCGAAACCAATAGGAATTGCTGCTGAGCGCGCTAAAAGACCCGGCTGGCAAACATTGCACATGAAAGTTGTCTGCAAAAAAGGCAAGTTGGCAGGAACTTTGCACCCCTCCCTGCTGCTCAACTACACCATCTCCTAGTTGTAAGTAAGAGAGGACCAGGAGTGGGAGGTGGGGAGCAGCACTTAATTCTGCCCTGCCGAAAAAGCGAAGCCCATATGCATTCCTGTGCACACACACACACACACACACACACTGACTGGGACATGCCCTTGAATGACACTTTGGCTTCAGTTGCAGAAGAAACTGGACATTTGCTTCTACAGAGACCCCTGTCCAGGTAATGTCTGATTGTTGCTTCTAATGGGTTTGTCAGCTCTTATAAATGTATTATATAAACATTCTAAACATAGGTTTTTCTCCAAATGATAAGAATGTTCAGGCTGTTCTTTAAACATATATTCAGCAGTATTTTGAATGAGTGCTGGTTGTGAAATTGAATTTGGGTCGGTCACTGGGACCAGTGATGTACTGAGTTTTCGGACTCATGCTAGAGCCCATCTTCAGGGAATTTCTCTATTGGAATATATGCTTTGGGCTATTCTGTGAGTAACCTGTTGATGTGGTACCTTCCTATTGGCTGATTGGTGTGTTGATGGCTGGTAATTGGCCGTCATTTCCTTGGGCTGCCAAGCCCTTGGCTCCTAAGTATTTGGAGTATTCCTAAGAGCTGGTTGTGTGCATTGTAACATCAATTTAAACTGAGAGAAAGAGCAGGATTCTTTCAGCTTTTTGTTGCAGTTCTATAATTATTAGGTACATTGTAGGGCTTCTTCTGCTGACAAAGCATATTACATGACCATCTTTTTTTCTGTTTTTATTACAGGTCCTAATTTATTGACCATAACCTCAGTGACCTTTAAGTTATTACAGTGCTGAACAAGGAGAAGCTGTTGCAACATCCCCACAACCACCTGAATATAACTCGACAGTAAGCAACCAGCTTGAAGAGTCCTGGAATCATCTGATCACAATTTGTGACCTTCATTGACAGCTTCTGATAAGCAAAGTCAATGGGATAGCTAGCAGGATGTGATATTGTGCTTAATAATCACAAGATTCACTTGATGATGGCAATTGGAATTACTACAAATGCCATAGAAAATTGGCAGTTATGTGACATCACATTTTATAACCATGCTGCTTGGTGATAGGGTTGCCGATCCCGATTACTGTTGTTAAGACTACCTGTACTTGTATTACTTCTGTGAACTCATGCACGAGCACTACAATTGTTCCTATGAATGGTTAATACTCCTGAGACTATTATCAGGGTGTCATGTCTGTTTATGCAACATACCATGGTTATTTATGATTCTTTTAAATGGGGTTGTAATATTTGTCTGATTTCATTTAGGCTTTGGTAACACTAGGCACCAGCTGACAGTGCTGTATTACATGTCAGAGCTACAAGTTTTTCCTGATTGTCTATCAGCTTTCTCCAGCTGCTAGAAGCTCTGACGTCAGGATTCAAGACCTTGGTTACTCATTGCATTGATATATTCCTGCAGCACTAGTCAAGGACAGATTTTGCTCATTACTCCTTTGTCTCTATGAACTTAAGTCAAGCTATTTGTAAAGACAAGTTTCATACTTGTCTTTGTGTCTTTTTGTTCTGTAGAAGGAGAGAAGTATAACAAGAAAGAGCAACCAATAACAAGCAAGCTTTATCCTAGGTAACTCTTCCAGGTATACCAGCCCAGGAAATCAATGCCATGTAATTTTATTGTGAAACTATACTAACAGGATATTGTATGTCAGGATGTGCTCTCCCCCATCCTCCTGACAAGGAGTTTCAATGAAAGATTTACTCAGGTTACTTTCTTGACCCGGGCTCAGGCCTCTTTTAGCTGATCATTGATAGCTGATAGTTACTCTAGTGCAATAAGGGATTGTGACTGCTGGCAGTGAGTCCTGTTCTGCCTTTGTGGTTATTAGCACCTAGAAGTAGCTCATGAATAGCTGTAGATGTAGAATTTGGTAAGCTGCTTCCACAGTAATAAAAGTATAATGGCAGAAATAAGATCACAGTTTATTTCTAGGATGGTTCCCATTACTACTGTGATGAGAACCAAGTCCTTATTTTCAGAAAGTATATTTTCTTAAACAAAAGCAGGATGAAACTAATTAAAAGCAGTAGAAATCTATCTCCATGCAATTATTTAAGGGAGACCAGCAGTAAGATGGGAGAGATCCACAAAGTAACTTGGCAAAAATAATAAAACCTCCCTACAGATTGGACTTTGAACTATGGTGCTGGAGAAGACTCCTGCGAGTCCCTTGGACTGCAAGGCGATCAAACCGGTCAGTCCTAGAGGAGATCAATCCGGACTGCTCTTTAGAAGGCCAGATCCTGAAGCTAAAATTCAAATACTTTGGCCACCTAATGAGAAAGAAGGACTCACTGGAGAAGAGCCTAATGCTGGGAAAGGTTGAGGGCAATAGAAGAAGTGGACGACAGAGAATGAGGTGGCTGGATGGAGTCACTGAAGCAGTAGGCGTGAGCTTGGATGGACTCCAGAGGATGGTGGAGGACAGGAAGGCCTGGAGGAATGTTGTCCATAGGGTCGCGATGGGTCGGACACGACTTCGCAGCTAAAACAACAACAGATTGGAAACTTGAGCATAATTTCACCAATATTCCACAGCTCATTAGCATTTCTTATGTTTTTTAACAATAAATCAACTCAACTTACACAATAAAAAATATTGTCTGCATTTATTTATGTAGTCCCAAGATAGTGACAGCAAATTGTAACCTTAGAGTTTCCTGCCCCATGGTTCAAAACTCTTATAAAAGATCTTAGTGTTCTTTATTCTTCGTTTCTCTTTTTTCTTAGCTGGAACCCAACAACCATTGCTTCAATAAACTCCTCAGAATTGTATTCCATTTTTTTCACCATCTACAAGATTATATGGCCTTGTGAAATTCATTCTTAGCAAAAATCATCTAAAATTAGTAATGTACCCAATTATGACAAGACAAAGCAACACACAATTGGCAGAATACTTATCACTTTAAGTTGCTCTTCTATTCCTAACAGGACAAGTGCCATCTTAAAGAGAATTTAACCTATAATTATAAGTTACCCAAGGACAATGCTTCAGGGAAGGACTAATCAAGTAAATGCCTCTGCAGAATTCAGGTGTCTGATCTCTCTTATAAATCAAGCCAACTAAGCCAGGTGTTTCTGTATGCATCAGGGATGGGCTATGCCTGAAGCTACCTAAGTAATCAGAAGATTGCAGCCATGTCACGCCAGCAATTACATTGTAGATAAAGCTTGCAAGATTGGCCGTTTAAACAAAAAAAAAATCCAAAAGAAAAGTGAAAATCCTAGCTATAGGCTAGGGATGAGACAGGAGGGAACAGCAGAAAAACAAAACACTAGGACATGTTTGTGCTGTAGTTAGTGGGTTGTGCTGATGAGTCCAGAGTTTAGTCACAGGTGTAGTAAGGACAGCTGGATGATCCTGAATTAGTCACTGCTTAGGAAGCAAGAAATGGCAAACCATTTCCAAAAAACTTGCCAAGAAAATTGCAGGGATTTGTCCAGCTTGTTGCTGAAGTCAGATGAGTGGAAAGTTTTTTTTTTTTTTTTTTTTTTAAAATCCTGATATAAGTAAATGGCAAATGTGTTTTATATTGTTGCTAAGAAACTTCATGGCTGGGACTCAAATTCAACACTTTGCTATTTTAATCTCAAGTATTCCTTCCTACTCTAATTCTTGAACATTAAATATTTCTTGACTGAGAATGGATACTCTGTGGAAATGTATAATGGGCAGTTGATGGCTGTGATTATATTTCAATGGCTGAAGACCAGAAATACTCTGATAATAGATGTGATAAGTGATGGATGAGATATTCTAGCTGTCAGAATCTATTTATATCACATTTCATAAATGTATAGGTAGAACATTGTGCTTATTCTGGGGATTCTGCCATCTCTCCGAGTGGGGGGGGGGGGGAGAGGATGGTTACTTAAGGCGATCTTCAAACAACAGGGAAATGGTTGAACTGGGGGAGGGAGGGGGAGACACAGATCTGGATCGCATCTTCATTTACAACTGAAAAAGGAAGAACCAATAACAATAAAACCAAGGAGAGTTCCCTTTTCCACAGAAGGGCCTGACACCTAAGCAAATGATGGGAGGCTGACCAAATGGATGAGGGGAGGGGCTGAAATGGGAATGCTTTATATAGGATTGAAATGTAACTTTGTTAGATTCCCTCTTGTATTGCCACAATCGATTCCATCCTAGTAAACATTTTCCTTTTGGACAAACTTGCATCCAAGAGTTCTTATTTCCTAAGATGTGGATTGAGATGGGTCTTGACACTAGCTTTCTTCTTCCTAAGAATCAGGGGAAATAGGTGAAAAAACCCAATGCATTTTGGATTTAGTGGGAAGAAGCACAGAGAATCTGTTCCCTGCAGGTTACATGAGGAATAAATCTTTGCCAGGAATCCTCATACTACAAACCCATTTTATATTCCACTTCTCTAGAGTTAAATAAGACCTAATTTTGCAAAAATGCTTAGAGATCTAGAGATCCTCCAAAGGAAATAACTCTGGGTAAACATTTCCACTCAGGCAACTCAATAAAAAGTAGTTTGGGTTTTGAAATGTAGTTTCTGTTCTCATCTTTTTAATCTTTTTTTTTTTCATGAACTGTGTTTAATTACATAGAATAAATGATTGTTTGAAAGTCTTTCTTACTAAAGTTCTTGTCAAACACAGCAAATAAGGAGTCCTGTCAGTTTCAATAAATACAGGTTTATTGTATGCTGAAGCTCTCTACAAGAATCTGAACTATTAATGGTCGAAGCAAATTAGTGGTAGATAAAGATCAATAGCCAAGAAATTAAAAGATGCTTGCTCCTTGGGAGCAAAGCCATGGCAAATCTAGACAGCACACTAAAAAGCAGAGACATCACCCTGTCAACAAAAGTGCATATAGTCAATGTATCGTCAATGTATGGCAGTGAAAGCTGGACCATAAGAAAGGCTGAGTGCCAAAGAATTGAAGCCTTTGAATTATGGTGCTGGAGAAGACTCCTGCGAGTCCCTTGGACTGCAAGGCTATCAAACTGGTCAGTCCTAGAGGAGATAAGTGCTGACTGCTCTTTAGAAGGCCAGATCCTGAAGCTAAAACTCAAATACTTTGGCCACCTAATGAGTAGGAAGGACTCACTGGAGAAGAGCCTAATGCTGGGAAAGATTGAGGGCAATAGAAGAAGGGGACGACAGAGAATGAGGTGGCTGGATGGAGTCACTGAAGCAGTAGGCATGAGCTTAAATGGACTCCAGAAGATGGTAGAAGACAGGAAGGCCTGGAGGAACGTTGACCATAGGGTCGCGATGGGTCGGACACGACTTCGCAACTAACAACAACAACAACAAAGGTCAAAAGAATACAAGGTGGGTTGGACTTAGATCTCTTGTGGGCATGAAGGGACTGATGATGCCTCTTATCTCTTATTGAGAGGAAGGAAGTTTTGCAAGGAAGTTTTAGACCTGATAAATAATTTCCATGGTTAATTCTTAACATTAATTTTCCTTGTGAAGAAAAATATAATAGAGCATGTATGTCTAATAATGAAATTACAGTAAAATATTGGGCTTATAATTCAGAATTCTCCAGAAAAAAGACTAATTTCTGTAGTGCAGCAACTACTGTTAGAAGTTATTGGATCTGAATAAAATCCATTTATTGTCAATTTCTATTATGAATAAGTCTTTTATGTTGTATGCTTCGTCTTTTGGGGTGTTTGGGTCACAATAAAGGAAATTGAACAGCATGTTAAATGTGGTTAGCAAGCATTAGGCAGGCTACACATAATTTTCAAGAAACCTTGCCCCCCCCCCCCGTGCCTAAAGATAAAAGTTTTCAATCAGTATGTGCTACCTACTCTAACATATGCCAGTGAACCATGGACACCCTCACAATCGCTAAAAAAACTACAAGGAGCACAAAGAGCTATGAAGAGATCACATGCTCGGCATTAAAGAACAAGATAGAAAGACCTGTCCATGAATCAGAGAACAAACAAAAGTATATGATATCACCAAGAGAATTGAAATGGAAATGGGCTGGTCACATAGTAAGAAGAAATGATGGCAGGTGGACCAAGGCAGTCATAGAATGATCCCACCTGGTAAAAAGCATCCCAAAAAGAGACCTAAAACAAGATGGATTGATGGCATCAGCATGTATTGAGGGCCCAATTGGCAAAAGAAAGGCTCAGGACCATAGCGGGTGGAAACATGAGGAAGAGGCTTTCATCCTGCCGTGGATAGATGATGATATGACCATATATAAAAGTTAATTGCCTTTGCCATGGAGATATTTTACAAAATACTGTACAGCTGTCATTGATTCTGTTCCTCTAAAGAGGTCAGTCCTGCATCAAGTGAAGCATCTGCAAAGATAAATCTTTGCAATTGCACATGCTGTTGGATTTCCTAATGAACTCAGGAGTGACATTCAGAATTTAATTCTAAAACAAGTTATTTGGGGTTAAACTAACTTCTTCCATTCAGAGGGAATGAAAGGTAAAAGTTTTATAGCTTTTATAATCTGAATAGAAACTAGAGGAAGTTGGTCAATCATCTTTTTCTACTACTAGCACCAAGCTGAGTTTCTTTTAAGTTTTGCAAGGTAGACCAGAAAAGAAGCATGCCCAGGTGAACTCTCCTACTTTATCACAATGTTACATTAACATAATCTTGCAAGACTGGAAGTATTTCTCTCTGCCTCCCTTTAGTCTCCAAAAAACTAGAATCTCTCTTCTGAAATACTTCCCATATTCATTCCCCTCCCTCTCCCAGTCTACAGACTGAGCTGCCTCTTATCAGACTGTTGCCTAGACTGCAGATCTTCTTCCTGCCTCCCAAGGTGGTTTTGACGTACCATTACATCTCTATAGACTCAAAAAAGTCCATTTCTCTATTTTGCTTTCCACTGCTCTTACAGCTACATCAGGATGTGCATGTATGAAATAAACAGGACTTGACCATAACCATTTCTACTCACTGTTGCTCCATATTGGATTGTAGATTTGTCTGATTTTGAAGATTAAAAAAATATGGTGAATCCTGCTTGGAATCCTCTCAAACTTTGAATGTTGTATCACTTTGTGGAAGTGGAGCTCTATGGATGGTATTACCAATATGCTACCTTCAGAACTTTTTTCCACTCTTCTGTGCAAAAAATATGAAGCATACTTCTATACCATCACACTGCACTTTCTCAAGCCAAAATGGAACTCTGGCCTGAGGCTTGTCAGCTTACTGCTCAAGTGTAGGACAGCACTTCTTCATAGCTAAGTTGAGCTATGGGAGCAGATAGTGCTTTGGCTGTGTTGGTTTATCCTGTGGACATGTGGTTGTGATTCACTTCGTTTTGAGCACAGAATCATCAAGGTGCTATTATATTGGGCAGTAAAAAGAGCTATATTTTCTCTATTTCTTTGCTGCCTCCTAGTGGTCATCCACCATTTTTTGGTCCAGATCTAGCAGCCTTAAGTTGATCTGTGGCATGTCTAGGCCAAAAATAGGAATAGAACATGGCAATGATTGTTGCCAATCAGAGTAGACAATATTCAATGAATAGCCTGCCATGGCATTTTCATATGTTCCAAATTGCCTTAACTGAGTCAAGGGGGCTCTGGATGTACTTACCAAGAGGGCAATTAATTAAAAGAAATCAAACCAACATACTAAGAGATTAGATTGCTTTTGAGGAATTATAAGCTCATTTTAAACAATGTTGCTGAATGATTTTGTGCATTCTGGTTAGCCAATCTGCCATGTCTAATAGCTGATAGAAAACATATATAATATAATATCTTGAATCAACATCTCAAATCTCCAAGGACCTATGCAAGGGTCCTTTTTGTAGATTTTAGCTGGGCATTCAATACCGTCATTCCAAATATTCTTCTAACTAAAATAATTCAGCTAGATGTGCCTGACCACACTTGTAAGTGGATCATAAGTTTTCTAACAGATAGGAAGCAGCAGGTGAAGCTAGGCAAAATCACATCAGAGACTTCTACAATTAGTACAGGGGGCCTCCAGGGCTGTGTGCTCTTTCCACTTCTCTTCCTATATACCAGTGATGGCGAACCTTTTAGTGCCCAAACTGCAACCCAAAACCCACTTATGTATCATTGGGTGCTGGGTGGGCGTGGCCCTTTGGGTGGGTTTGGCCAATTGGGGGTGTGTGGCGCATTGGGTGGGTGTGGCTGCAGTGGTAACGGCAGACTGGGTGGGACTAAAAAGTTCAATCAATTAATTCCAATGTTGTGAGAATTTTTTTTCCCATGAGAAGTTGAAATTGATTGATTGAACCTTTTTTTTGTACACGGTGGTAGAGGCCTAAAGTGAAAAGTTTTTATAAAACCCAGCTGAAGTGCTAGGACTGGGACGAGGGCATGCGTGCCCACAGAGAGGGCTCTGCGTGCCACCTGTGGCACCCATGCCATAGGTTCGCCACCACGGCTATATACCAATGACTAACAGAGATCCCTCTGTTAAAGTAGTGAAGTACTTTGTTGGTGATATAACAGTGATTGGTCTTATTCAAGACAATGATGAATCTGCATACAGATGGGAGATTGAACAACTAGCCTTATGGTGTGGCTGGAACAATCTTGAACTGAACATATTCAAAACTGTAGAAATGATAGTAGATTTTAGGAGAAACCCTCCTATTCTACCATGTCTTACAATACTAGACAACACTACATCAAGAGTAGAGACCTTCAAGTTTCTAGGTTCTATAATATCTCAAGTTTTAAAATGGACACCTAACATCAAAAATGTCATCAGAAAAGCACAACAAAGAATGTTCTTCCTGCACCAACTTATAAAGCTCAAGGAGCTGCTGATACAGTTCTACAAAGGAATTGTTGAGTCTATCATTTGCACCTCTATAACTATCTGGTTTGGCACTGCAACCAAACAAGACAGACACAGATTTCAACAGATAGTTAGAACTGCAGAAAAAACAATCTCTACCAGCCTGCCTTCCACTGAGGACCTGTATACTGCATGACTAAAAAAAAGAGCTGTGAAAATATCTACAGATCCCTCATATCCTGGACATAAACAATTCTTCCCTTAAGACGGCATTATAGGGAATTGCATACCAAAATAACTAGACACAAGGACAGTTTTTTTCCTGCATGCCATCAGTCTGCCAAACAACTACCTAATTGCTAAAACACTGTGAAACTACTTAGTAAGGCTATATTCTTCTTCTTCTTCTCATCTTTCCTATTACCTATGCCCTTATCTTCTTATGACTATAACTTTGTTGCTTGTATCTTATGATTTATATTGTCTTATTTAAGCTAGTATGATTTATGTAGTTTGCTTATTTAATATCCTGTGACTATCACTATGTGTTGTATCTTATGATTTATGATGAATGTATTTTTATGTTGATTATGATTATGATTTATCATCTCTTGCTTGTATGTACACTGAGACCTTATGTACCAGAAATAAATTGTGTGTTCAACTATACTTGGCCAATAAAGAATTCTGTTCTGTTCTGTTCTGTTCTGTTCTGTTCTATTAATGAGTTATTCATAAACTTTGGGCAGAGTATTCATGCTGGCTGGAAATTCATTTGAGCATTTTACATTTCCTTCAGCCCTCTTTTCAAAATGAGAATAAATGTCTCTTCTTTGTTTCCAGCTTGAAGAAACTGGTTTGAGATATGATATTTTTGATACACATAACACTCATTTAACTAACAATAGGTTGCTACATAAACAAGCAGAAAACACATTTAGCAAGGTAAACTGTAAAGCAAAATAAAATAATAGGAAAACAAATAGATGCACAAGGAAGCAAAATGGAAATTAAACACTAGAATAAATGTGGTAGTAAAAGTTTAAAAATGGAGTATTTGCAACAGACAAAACTACTAACTGTATATATTAATTATTTGCCATATAAGTATTAGATGTATTATCAGTAGAATTATTAATTTTTGAATGGGAGAAAATTCATGTAAAACAAGCCAACTCATTATGAGATTATCTTGCTTTAATGATAAAGCAATAGAGAGATAAAATATTCACTATTCTGTATTTTATTTTATGTCAGTTTTTTATTTGTGTATGTGTGTGTTTGTGTGTGTGCCTTCAAATTTGTCCTGGCGACTGCCTGGACAAACCCCTAGTTTTCTTGGCAAGGTTTTTTCCTGAATTGATTTGCCATTGTCTGCTATCTAGGGCTGAAAGAGACCGACCGGCCCTCAGCTTCTCGCAGTTTCTAGGTGAATGCCTTAACCACTTCTCTTATGTTAGTCTACCACCTTATATTCAGTATAGAATAGAATAGAATAATAACTTTATTGTCAGTTTGGTTTTCTTTGCTTTGCTTTTTATCACAGGTTTTTTATTCTTTACTGCAGGGTATTTACACATTTTTAACATCTATGTAAATGTAACAAAAAGATTTTCATGATATGTTTGAAAAATATTTTTAAAATGTCATTTTTATGCAGTTGGAGACCAGCTCATGAAAACACTTAAATCATAATCTAGACAGGAATAAAATGCTTTCCATGTTGCTATGTGAAATTTTCTCTTGCTCTTTTTCCTCAGAAACACATCTAGAATTGTTTGTTTGTTCATTCACTCATTCCTGTCCTATTTCATTTCATTTCTATCTATCCCCTCTGATATAAAAACAAATATTACCTTTCCCTGGGTTCTGCCATACCCCCAAGGGGAAAGGGGGATGTGCCTGCAGGGTTATTGCTTTGTTTCCTCTATTCACTACAACATAATCCTTTTCTTTGTTTATTGCCTCTGTATCCTCTACCTACCTGCTGAAATGTAACAACTTGTTTCCTGTGCTATCTCTCTCTCTGAACTCCATCTTCTTACCTGTCAGTTAGAGCAAGGGAAGAAATAAGGAATGTAACCTCAGTGCCTGGTTTATGTCTACGCTCTCAGAAGAAGGTGTGAAGAAGCCACCTACCCTCTCTGCGTGAGCTGGAGATGGGTTGATGTTATCTCCCCTTTTCCCACAACGGACTTAACACCTGGGGATTGGCCGTCCCACACTGGCCGGGCAGACTATGGGATGGGATCTTGCTTGGGGATACTATAATCTATCGTTCTTCATGGAAAATTTTAGATCCTGTCTATTATGCCTGCTATCAACTACTCTTAATAAAAGTTCCTGTTGGAAGAAATTGTTTCCAAGAGTTCTGCTTTCTTAAGATGTGGAGTTGAACTGGGTCCTTTGTTTAGCCAGCCATCTCAAATCAGTAACTTTGGACAGCGAATAGTCATAAAAACAATTAAAACAGTTAAAACACAATACAAAACCAAATTAAATACAAATAGCAATCAACAGATATTATTATCCATTGGCTTTAATATAAGCAGAAAATAAGGCCCTTTACATACTCAGGACCCCAACACAGGTATTCAAAGCTTTCCAGCTGGACCATCCTAATCTTTGGAAGAAGAATGTTACAAATGGTAATAAAGTGTTAGGATTATAACTAAACATGAATAGTTAAGTTATGGTGACATGCAAGATTTTACTTAAGAAGAATTCAAAATAGAATCAAGAGAAGATGTTGCATTAGAAGAATATACTTGTCAATGGTCTTCCTACATACACTTACTAGAAAGATTTAAAGTAAATAAAATAACTTTTGATCTTGAACATTGTAAGACTGAGTTCAAAACAGAACTGTGTACAAATGATGAACATGTTATTTCTAAAATGTATAAATGTTTACTGAAATTTGAAACAGAAGAACAAGTGAAATTATGATAAAATTAATTTTTTTTGGTTACAACATGTAAGTGGAACAATGGGAGAATGTGGCTGAAAGGGATAAAATTTACATTATCATCTTAATTTTTTTTAACAAAATATTTTATTAATTTTTAAGAATTACAATCTTTAGTGCTTAGTAAACAACATGTTGTCTGGGTTCACATATTTGACATTAACTTCTTCAATATAAATCTGTTCAGTACTACACAATCCAGTATTTTTTCCCTGATCCTCCTTTCTTCCTCATATTTTTTCATTTTCCCCTCATTATAAATTTACAATTTTTAGTACTATTGATATATAAAAAGTTAGATTTAAGCATCTTCATCATATTTTACTAATATTATAAAAATAACAATAATATCAATTTATAATTCAATATCCTGTTTTTTGTGCTTTTATTAAGGTTTAATTTCGTATCAGTATTTAAAATATCTTTGTCAGTTATGATTTTCTCAATAATAATTGCATTCATATAACTAAAAAAGTTATTCATACCAATTCTCTTCTTATTTTCAAATTTCCCATATCGGAAAAGAAAGAAAAAAATGCTATTTTAATTCTAAATTATGCCTTTCATTATAAAAGTCTAATTATATCTAAGGGTCATCTGTTCTTTTATTCTTATTCAAACAAGTATTTAAACATATAATGCCCCCTCTAAAAGGTCAAATCTTTTGTTTTATAAATCTAACTCTCACTTTCTTTCTTTACCAAGCAGCTTTCCAAGCCAATTAAATCTTCCAGGAATTTTCTTTCTATTTTCGGCACAAGGAAGACAATTTAGGTAGGGTATTTTTGGGGGAGAATTCCACCCATTTATACCCCTTAAGCAACTCTCAGTTTCTTTCTCCCTCGATTTCTCTTTTCATTCCCTGTCTCCCAAGTTGTGGTATTTCCCTTAACTGGTCTATTTTTAAAAATCTTCTTCCTTGCCATCAGATGTATTTTGCAGAACTAAGGAGTAATGGGTCTTTTGCATTATTATGGCTTCATTATTATGGCTAAGTCCTGCATTATTTTGTTTGTATATGGTCATTTATATTTCCCTTCTTTTATTTCTTCCATCTGTAAATCCATTTCTTCTGCTTCGTCTTCTGATTTCTGATTTATTTGTTCATACTTTGTAGTCGTTGTCTGGGGATTTTCTAGTTGTAGATTTAATTTGGAGATTTGCTCATTTATATTATTTAAATTGTTTTTAGTCTCATTATGGTTTCTTTTTATGTCCTGTTTGTATGCAATAATTATTTAGTGAATTAGTTGTATATTTCCTTCTGAAAGGTGTTTGTTTTTTCTTGAGGCATTGTTCCTGGAGATCCTCTAGTATCATTAGTCTTAGTAAGAGGAGATCAAAGTTTCATCTAGTTTTCTGGTCTTTATATGTAGCCTTTACAATCCAATAGGTTCCAAAGTATAGATCCAGTCCTGAAAACAATATTTTATAGTGATCCTTTGTATCAGGTATCCAAAAAGTTTCAGTCAGGTAAGATTGTAATCCACAATGTTCAAAGTGTTCAAAATGTTCAACCTTCCTGAAAACAGCTCAAAAGTGTCTCCCAGGCAGCTGTAGCCCAAAGTGAAATTTTTCTTTCTCTCCCACTAGCTCTTGAGATTAAAAGTTCAAGCTTAGTAGGTATTTATAATCCAGGAAGGCCAGGGTGATAAGTATGCCAAAATATTTTCCTTTATTGCCAGCTGTTCTCCCAAGCTAGGAGTCACCAAGCAGCCAGGAAGCAAGTAATAGTGCTGTACACAAATCCACCACTAGATGTCATTCAAAGTCCATTTTCCATTCTTAAGAGAAAGGATTGATTTCTTATATTTTGCCTCAATATTTTTTTTTCTTTTTTTTCAAAGAGAAAATTTTAACAGTTATCTCAGTTCTCAAATTTCAGAACTGTAGCTTTACTTCTTTCAGTATTATATTTTTCTTTCCTCCATAAAATTAAAATGCTGCTTCCGTTCACTTTTGGAGGTTTTTAGCTTCTTAGGAGCCTTTCCCAGGAAATTCAATTGTAAAATAGCAAAGAAAGGATCAATATTCTCACCCAGTTCCAAACGTGCTGTTTACTATATGTTAATTGGTGCTTTTTCTTCTTTGGTTGTCAGCAGGTATTGGCCAGCTACAAGAATGTAGCTGGTCTTTCCCCTGCCAGTTTGGAGGGCTTTCCTTGGATCAAACAGAAAGACTGCCATCTCTCTGTGATCAATAAGGGACCCCTTGTCTTCATTGCCTCTTCAGGGTGACTTTAGGCCCTTTTTAGGGCCCCCAGCAGGGCAAAATTGGGCACGGAAGGCAGAGCCCTGACTTCCTGTGTCCATTTTGATGCAACGCCAAACTGGAAGTCTAACTTTATTGTCACTTTGTCACTAATCGACATACATTAAAATGAAATATCATGTTACTCTTGCTAAAGATAGATATTTATATTAAGGAATAATTCAATTTTGTCATGTGTAGACATTCAAATGTTAAGAAAAGTATCAAAAGAACAGAAACTATTGGAGACTTTCAAGGGTAGAAATTATCAAGGCTAGATAGAATTCAATTCTTGTAATTAGTTTATTATGCTTGCATGTAAAAGTGTTTTAGGCAACCTCTCAAAGTAAAAATATATAGGCCTGAGTTTAATGGAAAATAAAATTGACTATTAAAATTCAATTTAAATCCTCGGTAGGCTGAAAACAGAATAACAAATGCAGATGTTTCTGGATGAACTGGCTTGTGAAATCCAAAGTGAAAAGTGAAAAGGAGTATAGAAAATCCAATGCCTGTGCACATACAGTATATATCCTAAGGTAAGAATGCTTCGAAGGTAGGTATTTTTTTCTACCCCATTTCCCCTGCCAGAAAAGTGATAACAAAAGAGTATCCATCTTCATGTTCCTTCATATATATTAAACCTGTACTTTCACCTCCATTATTTAAACTTTTGCATATATTTATTCAATTCAATCAATGACTTAGTAGCTGGCCATCAACACCCTAATCAACCAATAAGAAGTCACATACAACCAGTTATCACATAAATAGCAATAGCACTTAGATTTACAGTATATACCATTCAATAGTGCTTTACAGCCTGCTCTAAGCAGTTTACAGAGTCAGCATATTGCCCCCCATCAATCTGGGTCCTTATTTTACTGATCTCAGAAGGATGGAAGGCTGAGTCGGTGAGACTTGAACTGCTGAACTGCTGGCAGTTGTCAGTCAGCCAAATTAGCCTGAAATACTACATTCTAACCACTACACCACCACAGCTCTGTAAATACTATGCACAGAATAGTGCAAAGCACACATTCCATTAGAGAGAAGTTTCCTGATAATAATAATAATAATAATAATAATAATAATAATAATAAAGTTGGAAGGGACCTTGGAGGTCATCTAGTCCAACCCCCTGCTCAGGCAGGAAACCCTATACCATTTCAGGCAAATGGCTGTCCAATCTCTTCTTAAAAGCTTCCAGTGTTGGAGCATTCACCACCTCTGGAGGCAGGTTGTTCCACTGGTTAATTGTTCTAACTGTCAGGAAGTTTCTCCTTAGTTCTAGGTTGCTTCTCTCCTTGACTAGTTTCCATCCGTTGCTTCTTGTCCTGCTTTCAGGTGCTTTGGAGAATAGCTTGGCTCCCTCTTCTTTGTGGCAGCCCCTGAGATATTGGAACACTGCTATCATGTCACCCCTCACTCTTCTCTTCGTTAAACTACACATACCCAATTCCAGCAACCGTTCCCTATATGTTTTGGCCTCCAGCCCCCTAATCATCTTTGTTGCTCTTCTCTGTACCCTTTCTAGAGTCTCAACATCTTTTTTACATCGTGGTGACCAAAACTGGATGCAGTATTCCAGGTGTGGCCTTACCAAAGCATTGTAAAGTGGTATTAGTACTTCACTTGATCTTGATTCTATCCCTCTGTTAATGCAGCCTAGCACTGTGTTGGCTTTTTTGGCAGCTGCAGCACACTGCTGGCTCATATTGAAGTGATTGTCTACTAAGACTCCGAGATCCCTCTCACAGTTACTGCTATTGAGCAAGGTACCACCTATACTATACCTGTGCATTTGATTTTTCCTCCCTAAATGTAGAACCTTACTTTTTTCACCATTGAATTTCATTTTGTTAGATAGTGCCCAGTGTTCGAGTCTGTCCAGATCCTTCTGTATCTTAAGCCTATCTTCTGGAGTATTGGCTATTCCTGCCAGCTTGGTGTCATCTGCAAATTTGATGAGTTCCCCATTTATCTCCTCATCCAAATCATTAATGAAGATATTGAAGAGCACTGGGCCCAGAACAGAGCCCTGGGGCACCCCACTACACACTTCCTTCCATGTAGATGCGGTTCCATTGAGGACCACACGCTGAGTACGGCCTGTCAGCCAGCTACGAATCCATCTGGTGGTAATGCTATCTAACCCACATTTTTCTATCTTGTCAAGTAGTAGGTTGTGATCTACCTTATCAAATGCCTTACTGAAGTCCAAGTAAATTATATCTACAGCATTCTTCTGGTCCACTAGTTTTGTCACTTGGTCAAAGAATGTAATAAGATTTGTCTGGCACGATCTGTTTTTGACAAACCCGTGTTGACTTTTAGTGATGACTTTGTTTGCATCAAGATGTTCGCTGATTTGTTGTTTGATTATCTTTTCCAGAATCTTCCCAGGTATTGAGGTCAGGCTGATAGGTCTGTAGTTTCCTGGATCTACTTTTTTCCCTTTTTTGAAGATGGGAACTACATCAGCTCTCTTCCAGTCCTCTGGTAGTTCCCCAGTGCTCCAGGATCTTTGAAAAATATAGTTCAGTGGTTCTGAGATCACGTCTGCCAGTTCCTTGAGAACCTTGGGGTGTAATCCATCTGGTCCTGGTGATTTGAACTCGTCTAGGCTGGACAGGTGCTCACTTACCATTTTCTTGCCTATCTTAACTTGCGTTTCTATTCTGTTTTTTATGGCACTGGTTTGGGTAGGTTGGACTGTTTTTTCCCTTTGTGTAAAGACAGATGCAAAAAATGAATTAAATAGTTCTGCTTTCTCCCTATTGCTTGTCACCTTCTTGCCACTTTCCCCCACTAATGGACCAATCATTTCCTTAACTTTTTTCTTGTTTTTTATATGTTGAAAGAAGCATTTTTTGTTATTTTTGACTTTGGTTGCAAGCCTTAGTTCATTTTGAGCCTTAGCTTTCCTTACTTCATCTTTGCAGGCACGGGCTATTTGCTGATATTCTGACTTAGTTATGTGCCCCTCTTTCCAATTCTTATACTTGTCCTTTTTATCTTTCAATTTATCAGAGAGTTCTTTATGCAGCCATGCTGGTTTCTTTTGAGAGCTGTTATTTTTCTTCTTTGTTGGTATTGTACTAGACTGGGCCTTTATTATCTCACTTTTCAAAATTTCCCAAGCTTCTTGAGTTGTTTTCCCCTTTAGGATTCTCATCCATGGAATTCTTCCCATGGTCTCTCTAAGTTTATTGAAATTAGCTCTTTTAAAGTCCAAGACTCTAGTTTGGCTGTGTTCTATTGTTTGTGCCTCCAGAATGTTGAATTCCAATATTGCATGATCACTTCCCCCCAAGGTTCCTGTGGCTTCGACACCTTCTATCATTTCATCTCTGTTTGTGAGAATTAAATCCAATATGGCTAATCCCCTAGTTCCCTTCTCTACTTTTTGGGAGAGAAAGTTGTCTGCTAGGTTTGACAGGAATCTGTTTGATCTTCCACTTGGTGCAGAGTTTGTCTCCCAGTTGATATCGGGGTAATTAAAGTCCCCCATTACTATTGTGATGTGCTTCTTACATACCTTAGTTAGCTGACTAGCAAAAAGTTCATCTATTTCCTCTGCTTGGTTGGGCGGCCTATAGTATACACCTATGGCAATGTCATTTTTTTCCCCTTTTATATTGACCCAAATGCTTTCAAGTTTACAGTTTTCGTCATTGTTGTGCTCTATTTCTGTAGAGATAAAGTTATTTCTTATATAGAGAGCAACTCCTCCTCCTCTTTTGTTTAGTCTGTTTCTTTTAAATAGTTTAAATCCCTCTAGCTGTGTGTTCCATTTGAAGGTTTCGTCCCACCATGTTTCCGTAATGGCAACAATGTCATATCTGCCCTCATTTACCTGAATTTCTAGTTCACCCTGCTTACTGTTCATACTCTGTGCATGATGATGGGCTCCAGCACAAGTCTGAAAGCCCAGAAGATTAAATTTTCAGTCCCAGTGACTAACCCAGATTGGATCCTGAAACATTACTCTGGGACACGTATATTTGTCTTCATTCATGAGCATAATTGCCCATCTCCAGCAACTAAGCACTGAGAAGAATACATTTAGAATCTGTGCATGAAAGTGAATACAACACAGTATAGATTTTGATCTATTGTATAACATTCTACCACAGGGGCTTTTTGGTTGAACTGTACCTAAAACACTGTTGTGAGCAATTCTGAACAATAGCTAATATAGAAAAAAAAATCAGCAGGGAGGAGAGCATTTCCCAGCTTAATGCATAGAGTGCTAATTGGGTGAGAATCTGGCCACTGGGTATAAATGGCACTTTTGTAATTGGTACAGTATACAGTGGGACAATGAACTCTTGACTCTGAGAGAACAAATCCGAAACCAAGGGTATTAAGCTGGAGATTCTTAGACAATGAGGAAAATTGTGAGTAGAATGCAAACAGGCCCCTTAATTTTTGAAAAAGCTTTTGACAAAGTTCATCTTCAAATACTCCTAAGTAAACTTAATAGTCATGAGACAAGGGACTTTAATTTTATGGATTGCTAATGAAGAATAGAGTAGGAATAAATGGGCTATTTTCTTAGTGGAGAAAAATAAGAAAGATCTAGCTAAATCTGCAGATAATCAATTCAGAGTGGTTAAATTTTATTTTATTTTTAAGAACCCGCTAAAGCTTCTTATTTAAATTCAATGACTAAACAATCTAATGGCAATTGCAGTTCAATTCAAGTAAATGATGAACATCAGACCAAAATCTCTTAATTTTACATATGTAATAATAAGAACTGAGTTGTTAATGACTCACTGGAAAAAAAAGTGAGAGTAATGTGGATTATTCTGTGAAGATGTTGAGTCAGTGTATGGCAGCTATTAAAAAAAAGAAAAAGGGAAAAAAGGCGAATTTCATGCCATTAGAAAAGGGATTGAAAATAAAACTGTCAAACTGTTGTCATATAAATCCAGATGAATGCTATGCATACTGTGTACTGTATTATTTTGCATGCTGCTTTTGAAAAAGAATATAATAGATTTGGAAAAGAGTGCAGAAGATGGTCAAAATGATTAGGTGTCAAGTTTCCGATGTATGGGCTTTTCAAGTGAGGAGGCATTGTCTACTTTAAAAGTCCTTTATTAGCCTAATACACCGGCAAATGCTTGCTTGAAAGAAGCTGGAATCTGAAATCTCCACCCCTTGCACAATAATAAACACAATTCTCCACCTTTCTAAATTTGTCATTAATCGTATCCTCCAATTAATTTAAAAAATCAGTTTCTCTTCCATTAGAAGTCCGCCAAAACCTTCTTAGTGAGAGAAATAGCCTTGAAAGTGCATTCCTACTCATTCCCCCTCCTAACCTTAAACTAAAGCAATACACTAGTCTTAAAGCAATACACAAGTTTAATATATGAAACGGCTACTTCTTCATCTCTTGTCAAGCAATAACATTAGATGTTAGCAGCGTTGACATTAGGATTTTGAACTCATTTCCCAAAAGAAAAAGTTAAAATTGTTGGAATTTTTTAGGTTTAAAAAAAAGAGGAAATGTTGAGTTGTTATTAAGGTGTTTAAATCATGCTGTCATGGTTCCGACACATGAAACTCTTTAAAAGAACTTCAAGGCATTGTTTATCTTAAATAATCTTTTCTTCAAGAAACAGTATCAGTGCTACATAGTTGAAGCCAAAAACTGAATCCCCCCCCCCCCCGGGCACAAAGTATCAAAGCACTATTCCCTCTTCCAATTAACAGTCATAAATCACATTCCCCAATTAGCTTGAAGCGCGGACTTTTTCTCCAGCTCTCCAGCCCACCAAATCTTTATCAGCTCTGGGCTCAATAACCTTGATTCCCACAGCTGAGTATTGATGCTATGTCTAACTGGACTCTCATTCACATCCCCCCTCCCAGCATCATCTAACTAAAAGTGAAAGAGAAAAGATGGCTACATTTCCATCTGTTGTCAAAGCAAGAACATCCAATGATAGCAGCATTGACATCCACCCCCCCTTACAAAAAGGACAAATCCTGTAATGTAAACAAAAGGTTAGGGATTGCCTCTTGGTTTATTAAGGTGTTTCTTATAGAACCAATTAATGAATCTGTCAGCTTTCACATAGCTAGACTTCACCCAGGTGGCCTCAGACAACGAATATCCCTTCCATTGCATTAAGTACTGCAATTTCCCCTTAAAAATTCTAGAATCAAGAATACACTTTACTTCATAGTGAGTCTGTCCTGCCACCACAAGGGCTCCAGGTGCCTTCCTAGAGGGAGGTCTTAAAATGGAACCCCAAAAAGATTTCAATAGGCTACAATGGAAAACAGGGTGAACTTTTCCTAAGAGCCTAGAAAGTTTTAATTCCACTGTGACCAGGTTAATGATCTTTATGATGGGGAAGGGTCCTAAGTACTTCAGTCCTAACTTCTTAGTAGGTAACTTAAGCTGTAAATATTTAGTTGACAGATAAACCTTTTTTGGAATGTTCTTTAGGGAGCCCTTTTTTTATCTGCCTGACTTTTGTATGTCTCGGAAACCTTTTTCAAAGCAGTTTTTGTGGTTTTCCAAACTTCTTCCAACCCCCTCACCTATTGATTGAGAGTCTGGGAAGTTGAGGGTGCTTGGTGGTATTCAGGTATCGGGCTGAATTCTTTTCCTGTGGCCACTTTAAAAGGCGTGAAGCCTGTACTGCTGTGAACAGAGTTATTGTAAGCCACCTCTGCAAAAGGGAGGAGGTCAGTCCAGTTTGTTTGTTGATAACTAACATAGCATCTGAGATACTGCTCCACCATTGAGTTCATGGATTCAGCTGCCCCATTAGTAGATGGGTGAAAAGCAGATTATAATCCTTGAGATGAGACAATTAGTTTAAGAAAACTTCTGCACCCCCATGTCAGAGATTATTCATTTAGATGCACCATGCAGTCTGTAGATATGTTTCAGGAACATTTTGATTAGTTGTTGGGTGGACGGGAGCCCTTTGCAGGCAATGAAGTGAGCCTACTTTGAGAACAGATCTATCACAGTCCAGATGACTATATTTCCTCTACTTTCAGGTAGATCTACTATAAAATCCATAGCAAATTCTTCCCATGGTTGGGAAGGGTCTGCCACCATTCCTTCTCACTAAATGCCTCCGCTAGGTCCCGGTATTCACAGGGGATGAATGGCTCGCCTGGTTGAGATGAGGCGGCCATGTGCACTAGTTCGTTGGGTGGGTTAAAGTCTCCTGTAATGTCCATTGAGTTAAGGGGGGGTGGCTTGGGTCCTATGGATAACCTTACAGTCCTCATTCCCTTCTCCCACCAGATAAACGGCTTCCATTTGTCCAACCAGGCTAGCCCTAGGATCACAGCCTCAGTCATTTTTGGAGCCACCATGAAACAAATGAAGTGCCAGTGCTCACCTATTTCTAAGAATAGGTGTTCAGTCAATTGCATGACTAAGTTCCTCCCATTAGGGAGCCATTGGCTTACTCAAACCTCACAGGTTTGGAGAGCAGCTTTGCTCGTATGCCCATTTTCAGAGCAAGTGACAAGCTGATAATGCACCGGAATGTTAGTACTTTTAAATCTATCTGTGCCCCCCATCTTAGGGATTATGAGTTTGGTAGGTAGTGAAAAAGGTGTGATGTGTCAACTCACCATCAGGTTGTTCTCTTCTTCGTCATCACTGTAGTAGGAGGATAGAGCGGTGGCCGGTCTGGCTTGGGTCTCGGCACTCTCCTGCATGGGGGATGTGACTTGGGCAATGGGTTCTTGCACGATTCAGTTGGATTTCTCTTTCATTGGCTGCTGGGCTGATTTCTTCCTTGCTGGTGGTCCTGGTCTATTCTGCTGCTGGGGGTAAGAGACTGTGCAATTGACTGCTCATTGTCCCTGCTGTCCATTTCTGAAACACTTGATTGATGGTCCAGCAGGTGGTCTGGGATTCTCAGTAGCTGCAGAGATTGGAGGCTTTTGGGGTGTGTGTGTGACTGTTATTTGGGTTGATTTGGCCTTGGCTTCCTGTGGGGGTGGCTTCTGATAGCAAGCTAGTCTTACTGCTCCCTGGTACTATTCTTGCAGCTGATCAGGGACTGGTCGATAGACAGAAGCCTGGGAGAGGTGTCATCTAGAGATGGGCAAGGAAGTGCTCAGGCCACTTCTCTATGTGGCCAGCTATCTTGCAAAACTCATACATATTCCAGTGCAGGCCTGCAAGCTTGTTTTATTTTGTGCACTTGCTCCTCTGCTTTGAGGGCAATGGATGGGTCTTCGAACCTTGCTCTCAATCCTAGGAGGAAGAGATGGGGGTCCTCTAACTCAGGTGCTTGCTCGTTATATAAATTGTTTAGCCACTAGGATGCTTCTCCTTCCAAGCAGGATGCAATCACCTTGACCATAACAGCTGGGTTCGGATAGAAATAGGCACAGCAGTTCAAGTGAGAGTGCACCTGATTAAGGAAAAAGATCAGCTTCTCTGGGTCCTCATCGAAGATAGCTCTAAGAGGTGGTGCCATCAGTAGTTGCTGGCCTCCCCACTGTGGATGTTGCATCTCCAACTGTTGCTGCTCCCCCCATGGTGGCTGCAGCATCCCCAGTTGCTGCAAGTCTCCCAGCAGTTGTTGTGTGCCCGGGGGCTGTTGCTACCCCCACGGCTGTTGTTGCATTGCTGGCAACTGTGGCACCCCCAATTGCTGTATGATCCTACCAGTCTCAGTGACTGCTATAATAGCACCTCCAGTTGCTGCAGGCCTCCCAGAGGTTGCTGCAGGGTTGGGGGCTGCTGCCATCCCAACTGCTGCTGGCCTGTGGGAGGTTGTGGTCCCCCCAGTTGCTGCAGGCCCTCCTGTGGCCCTGGAGGTGATTGTTGCTCGATCCTCATTGTTGTTGGCCCCTCGGCAGTTGCTGCACATTTGGAGGTGGTGCCCAGCCCCACTGCTGCTGCCGTGCTCCCAGAGGTTGCTGACTCCCTGGAGGCTACAACATCAGTGGTTGTTGAAAGGTCCCCATCTGCTGCTACACATTCGAAGGCAGTGGCTATCCCCAGTTCAGCTGCTGCACCACCAGTGACTGCTGGCTTCCCACCTAGGAAGGCTGTGACATTCCCCATTGTACAGGCCTCGGGCTGGTTGGCTGGTAAGCACGTTGATCCAGGGTTTGGCTGTCCCGGTGACAGTTTGGGCTCTTATCCTGTCAGCGGTGATCTGGGCTTTTGGAGGGGTGACGACTGGAGCTATCTCTCCCTGTGGGGCTGGAGGCCA
The DNA here is from genome assembly GCA_024449315.1 of Daboia siamensis. Taxonomy (NCBI): domain Eukaryota; kingdom Metazoa; phylum Chordata; class Lepidosauria; order Squamata; family Viperidae; genus Daboia; species Daboia siamensis. The sequence goes on from JAKJMR010018271.1 coordinate 944,032, forward strand.
TGGTCAGTGGCTTCAAGAACAGGGAGGTTACCTGATCTGCTCAGGGGGGGACTGGGGGTTCCCCTTTGTAGGAGGATCATCATGATCACTCAGTATGGGGAGCGGGAAGGTTATCCTCTACTCTTCATCTCTAGCTGCTCAAATCTTTCCACCAACTTCTCCACTGACTGACTACGGACTGCGGACAGGTACAGAAGTAGTCCTCAGTGGTAGACAATTTTGGGGAACACAACATGTGGGAATCCCCTCTTTGCAGATCAACCTTGTACGCCTTTGAAGCACTTGATGGTGACAAGGCTGTCTCGAGGTGTCTGGAGTCTCTGCTGGACTGGGTCCATTCTGACAACCAGATCAGCTATTCTCATGGCTTGGGCTTTGCCCCCAGCTGGGAGGCCTGAAAAAGTTCCTTCTCCACTGGTGCACTGGCTGTCGCTCCCCCCTCTAGGGTAGCAGCCATCACCGGAGTGCTGATTTCAGGCACTCTTTCTTTCTCCATGCTGAGATCTTCCCCGAATCTTTGTCAGCTTATCCCTAGATTCTAGGGACAGCGACTGGGGCTCGGGACCTCAAAATAGTTAGGGAAGAATTGGAGGTTTTGGCTTAATGTCATGGTTCCGACACATGAAACTCTATAAAAGAACTTCAAGGCATTGTTTACCTTAGGTAAAGGTAAAGGTTCCCCTGCACATGCGTGCTAGTCGTTTCTCACTCTAGGGGCCGGTGCTCATCTCTGTTTCAAAGCCGAAGAGCCAGCGCTTGTCCGAGGACTTCTCCGTAGTCATGTGGCCAGCATGACTAGATGCCAAAGGCGCACGGAACGCTGTTACCTTCCCACCGGAATGGTCCCTATTTTTACGTGCTTTCGAACTGCTAGGTGGGCAGAAGCTGGGACGAGTAACAGGTGCTCACTCTGCTACGCGGCACTCGGGATTCGACCTGCCAAACTGCCGACCTTCTGATAGACAAGCTCAGCGTCTTAACCCACTGAGCCACCGCGTCCCTCTTTGTTTACCTTACATAATCTTTTATTCGAGAAACAGAGTATCAGCACTATATAGTTGAAGCCAAATACTGAATTTCCACCCCACCCCCCCGGCACAAAGTATCAAAGCACTATTCCGCTTAACAGTCATAAAACACATTCCCCAATTAGCTTGAAGCGCGGGCTTTCTCTCCAGTTTTCTAGCCACCAAATCTTTTTATTTATTTATTGGATTTATATGCTGCCTGTATTGCTTTCAAGCTATGGACATCTTATAACAATATAAAAACACAATATAAAATAAGAACCTTTAAAACAGTAATAACAAGTATTAAAGCAGCCATGTCCTTTGCAAGGCTTGTCCATGTGTTTCAAGCCCTGTCCCTGGCCATACCTTAAAACATGTTTACAGTTTATACAACCATCTTCTTTGCTTTCTTCCCAGTGGAAATATTATATGTAAATCCACACAAATACTCTTGCAGATAACTGGTGTCAGTTTTCAAAATAACTGCAAAAGGTGTAGCTACTTTAATAATTCAGAGAAAGGGAGCTAATGTTGCACTAATATATTTTTGAAGCAACTGTTTCAAATGCACTTATTAAAATGTCATTTGGAAAAGTTTTAAGAAGGAAAAAGATTATAAGGATGGTCTTTACAAGTATGCCTAAATAAAATTAAAATAAATATAGAAACTCCTTTGAAGTAGAGCTAAGTCAGGCAAATGTATAAGCCTTTAAACAAGCAGATCTCCTGGAAAATGATAAAGCTTATAAAAATATTAAAGTACTAAGCTAGTGATTAGTACACTTCTAATTTACATTTTGGATTCTGTAATGCTTTAATCACCTCATTAGTAATGTGCAATCATTTGTTTACCAACATTTGAACAGAAAGAGAGATTAGGAAGTATTTTGTTACTGGTGGGAAGATAGAAGACCTTTTTAAAACTTTACAATGGTTAATAAAAAAAGATTTTCTTTTTCTAGTAGAAAAATTGGCATGGATGATGGAAAAATAATTAAATTTAGATGGATGATTATTTGCAGATAGACCAAGTTTTTCTTTTGCTAATAATATCATTTTGCATTGTCAAACTTTTGCATTGTCAACTTATGTTGACTAAACAGGTAAAACAAATGCAATTACATCAGAAGGTATTTTTAATAATTTTTTTATCATGTAGAAGGTTCTATAAAGCACTTTAAAATGTTGTGTGAATAGATAGTTTAGACCAGGGCTTTTCAACCTTTTCACCCGTTGTACCACTTTAAGGATAAGGCACTATCCGAATACCACCAGTCACCCAGCAAGGTGTCAAAAACTTGACCAAAAAGAAAAAAAAAGATGAAGTACAGGTAGTCCTCGACTTACAACAATTCACTTAGTGACTGTTTGAAGTTACAACGGCACTGAAAAAGTGACTTATGACCATTTTTCACACTTATGACTGTTCCAGCATCCACAGGGTCATGTGATTTATATTTGGATGCTTGGCAACTGATTCATACTTATAACATTCAGTGTCCCAGGGTCATGTGATCACCTTTTGCAACTTTTTGACAAGCGAAGTCAGTGGCTGGGGGGGCATGGCCAGCTCATCACTCAGGTTGCAGGGTGCCTGTGGGGGTGCAGGATGCTATTCCCCACTCCGGAGAGCCCAGCTTTCCCCAGCACATTGCTCCCGGCCTTATTCGCAGGAGAGGAAGGCAGCCTGCCACGCTGCCTAGGGACCCTCCACAGAAGCCAAGAGAGCTGGAGCGAAAGCGCGGCTTTGGCCAGGGAGTTCAAGGAAAGGGCACCTGGGAGCGCTCCAGGGGCAAAGAGCTGAAGGCATCTGGCCCAGTCCTCCACAGCTCGGCTGTGTGAGGCCCATTGGGGGTGGCGCACTCTGGCTTCCCAGCCTCAGCTGGCAGAGGGCGAGTGGTGCCCGCAGGCTGCCCAGAGCTCCCACCTGCACCAACCAGGCAAGCACAGGGAAACGGAGATGGGTGGCTGCCACCCCTACCTGGTCACAAGGAAGCAGTGCCTGCCCTGCCTTGCCAGGCAGCGGATGCTCCCTCCCTCCACATCCTATTTGCAGGAGAGAAACACCACCTGCTGTGCTGCCTCGGGACCCTCCACGGAAGCCAAGAGGGCCGGGAGTGAAAGTGCGGCTTTGGCTGGGGAGTTCAAGGAAATGGCATCTGGGAGTGCTCCAGGGGTGAAGAGTCGAGGGCATCTGGCCTGGCCCTCTGCAGCTTGGCCACGCTACTGTGAGGCCTATTGGGGGTGATGTACTCTGGCTTCCCGGGTTCAGCTGGCAGAGGGCGAGTGGTGCGCCAACCAAGCGAACATAGGGAACCGGAGCCGGGCAGCTGCCTTCTACTGCCAGGCTTGGTGCCTCCCTTACCTGGCCATGAGGGAGCGGTGCCTACCCTGCCCGCCCGCCTGGTCACCTTGCTGGACAGTGGCAGCTCTTCCCTCCCAGCCTGCCTGCCTGCCACCCTTCGCTGGCTGCTGGGTAAAGAAGTCCGGGCGAGGCCGAGCAAAGGTCACGGGCACTTCTCTGCAGGGCACGCCGGCTGTCAGAACTGCGCTGCCTGTGCACCCCCCTCTGGCTCTGGGGCTGCCTGTGAACTAACCTCTGCTGCTTTGCGCCCCTTCGGCTGTGTGCTCTGCCAGCCCGGCCATGTCACTGATGGAGCTCTACAGTGAGAGAATGGGGGAAAGACTCCCGGCATTCCGCTGGCCTCCCAGTGGTGGCTCCAGCCGGCAAAAAGAGCAGGAGGGGTGTGGTGAACCTAGACCCAGCCCTGATTAAGAGAATACTTCACCTTGAGGGTTGGGATTTGGTATATGGATGGCATGCATATTTGCTTTATGATAAAAAGGTGGATAGGGCTTTCAAATCTCATATTCTTAGAAGTGCCTTCTTGCGTGTCTGGAGAAAGTATTATTATAAGTTAAATTATAAAATACTGATTTCGGGAATTCCTGGAGATGTGATAGAAGGTGTATCTATGGGAGTGAGTTTGGATATGTTTTCCTATAAGGAATTACTTAGATTGGAAGGGAATGATTGGCAACTTAAATCATTAGATGAGTTAAGACAAGAAAACATAAGTTACTCTTGGTTTCAATATACCCAACTGAAAGCTAGGTGGAAGCTGGATCAGAAGGTTGGCATCACAATTACAGATGAAAATTTAGTAAAAGAAATTAGAGATTTAAATTGTGCACATATAAAGAGGATATATAATGTTTTAATTGAATTGGACTCGAAAACAGAATTAGTTATAGATTTTATGATAAAGTGGGCACAAAATATCCAGGAACCAATTCCGTTGGATACTTGGGAGGTAATTTGGGTTAGAAATGTTAAATTTACTCAGGCTCAAAATTTAAGAGAAAATTTTTATAAAATGTTTTATAGATGGCATCTGGATCCCAAAAATTTGTCTAACATGTATCCTAACTTACAGTCTAAATGCTGGAGATGTGGTAGTTTAGAAGCCATCTATTTTCATATGTGGTGGACTTGCAAAAATATAAAAGCTTTTTGGGTTAAAATTTGGTGGAACATTCAAAAGATTTTTAAGAGAAAGATAAAGTTCTCTCCGCAATTGTTTTTATTGGGCATTGTTGTAGACTGTGATGTTAAAGAAACTAATTTGATGTTGAATTTGATAACAGCAGCACGGTTACTGGTGGGACAATACTGGAAGAAGGATAGTTTGCCTACTATAGAAGAATGGGTGTTTAAAGTTTTGAATCTTGCAGAAATGTTTAAGATTTCTGCTTATTTGAAGGATCATTCACAAGAAAGATATATTTCAGTTTGGAGGAGATGGATAGATTATATTCAGAATAAATATGGGACTAAAAAGTTCCATTTAGCTTATGAGTAGATTTTAGAGTGATATTGTTATTAATTTTAGTGTTAGTACTTTGTATGTATCTATGTTAAAGGGGAATTAAAGCACATTATGAATTTGGTTAATTTTATATTATGGATAACTTTTAGTTAGAATATGATTATTATAACTATAACCCTGTATTTAGCTCTGGGAAGTGGGGGGGAAGGGGGGTGGTTTGAGGTGGGTGGTTTTGGGGATGTATTGTAAAATCTTTTTTTGTAAACTCTTTAATAAAAGAAAAAAGACCCAGCCCTGACCGCTCCGGGAGGCCAGTGGAATGCTGGGAGCTCTCTGCAGAGGGCCGATCCAGCATCATGCTTGGGGAGGGGAATCCCTCGTGGCTGTAGGCATGGACCTCCCTGCAGTGGAGACCCTGCAGAAACTCTGCTTGAGTTTTTGGGAGGAAAGACAGGGCTCTCTCCCTTCATTCGGCGAGTGCAAGACGTCTGGATGGAAGAAGACTAGCCAGGTTCTGCCAGCCCCCACCCCCACCCAGATGCCCTCACCATCCCCAAGCATTTTTTTACTAACCTGCTTTCAGCTTCATTCTGTTTCTCTGCTTCTTCCCTTCGCCATGTGTTTGTGGGACTATGGTAAAAAAGAAAAAAAAGTTCCATGAGACTTTCTAACTTCTCACGAGATCTCGCGAAAAGTTAGAAAGTCTCATGGAACTTTTTTTGTCCCACAAACATGCGAAATGAAGCAAATGGAGAAATGGATGCAGCTGAAAGCAGGTTAGTAAAAAAAAAAAACTTTTTAAACTTTTTTTTATAGTGTTGTTCAACCGGTCCTACACGTACCACCAGCCATATGCTCGCGTACCACTAGTGGTACGTGTACCACCGGTTGAAAAGCCTTGCTTTAGACCGAGCCTGCCAATATGGAATAGTTCAACTGTTCAGGGATCATTTTAGCAAACCTGAGACAAGAAATAAAAGAAATAGAAAGTTATCAGTAGAAGGGCTTTAAGTGATTAAACTGGCAATTTAGAGTAAATGTCCACTGTGCTTCCTGTGCTTACTGATTTCTTCTGATTGCTGAGCAGAAGAAAATGTACAGAGTGCCATCTTTGTAAGGAAGGGTCTGCCCAGTTTCTTAGGCAGGAACATACATCAGAGATAAACCTAGATGCAATACTAACAGTAGAATAGTTCAGTCAGTTGGCTATCAAGTGAGTTAATTAACTCTTTGCTTCATTACTGATTATTTAACCAGGCAACTAATTCTGATTTCAGGACATTGTCCAAATGGTTGGCCTAAATCTAACTCAGCATATTTTCATGGTATACCTGTGTTTGGAGTTCTCTGACCCTATTCTGTTGTCTTTTAACAGCTAGATAAAATAGTCATTTAATATTCTCTGTGTCCAATAAGAAGATATGCATCATGAGAAGGTAACAGGGAAAGGTCATCATATAAATTGATTGAAATCATCCAGACACTTCTTTCACTTGCCTTATTCAAATTCTGCAAATACAATTTAATGCACCCACATGAGCAGTAACAATAAGCTATGTGTGTCCCCAACATCACATCATACCTGCTTTATACTATACTTTATTGTGTCTACCATAATACTGTGTTTGCATGACATGCTTACCCATGGTTAATTTGATCATAGATCATAGATTATTCAACTAAGCCAGTGATTCAGGTTTGTACCATATGTTGCTAGCCAAGCGTTAATCACAAGGACTGGAATTGTACAGCATGCAAGGCCAAAATAATATTTAGCTAGTTTGTGCTCAGTATATCTTTATGAAGACACCTAGGTTTAGTATTTTTAATATTTCTAAAAGCATCAGTTCAGCAGAAACTAATGGCACTCCCAGTGCTTTTTTTGTAAAAGAAAAAGGTGCCGGAACTCACACATGTCATACAACCCACCTTGTCTACCCTACAAGGTTCCATCCAAAAAAAGTGCCGGAACTCCGTTCTGAGTGTTCTATGAGGAAAAAAGCCCTGGGCACTTCCCATAGTGAAGAAGCTGACTTAGGGATCTGGCTTCACTCTTAAAGGCATTTTCAAACTCCTTGCTTTGCCTTTTGTGGCTCTTTATGCATAATTTGAACTTGGATCAAATAGCAATTTATATACCGGAAGTTTTAAAACAAAAGATTCTCCTCTGCATTCATGATTCTCCCTTGACTACCTCCTTTCTTTCCCAGATGCAGTTTTTTTCTTCCTGGAGCCCAAGCATCAGCTGGAGATCCATTTGTTCCATCACAACTAGGTCAGCATTAGATCTGCTGGCCATATCGAGCCTCTGCTCCTTTTCTGGGGGCCCAGAGATCTCTCTCAGATTATGCTCCAAAATACGGAAACAAGGTAGCATGATTTTCAGTGGTTTAAAACAAATAAAAAGAAGCAAAATTAAGTGTGTTAACAATCCAATACATTTAATACTTCAATTTTCATTAAATTCCACAATTCTTGAAAAGGATATCTAACAAACAAACTGAACTTTAGTTTCAATTTGATAGCTGCAAGTAAATTGCCTACATCTATCTTTGACCAAACCTGAAATAGTTTGGATACAAAGCATGTGTACTTTCATTGATTTATGACTCTCTATGTGCTTCACTTATGTTAATTTCTTGGGTGTGTGAGAGAGGAAAGAAAGATAAAAGTGGGTAGTTCAACAGCATTATAAGGATTCCTAACAATATATCTACAATTGAAAAATGGCTTAAATTTGTAAAAGAAACAGTGGTAACAATATCAGGAAGGTAACATTTATCTTGATTTTTTTTAAAAAAACTTAATCTGTGCTAAGAAAGAGAACCTGTCAATGTGCTAGTATTGATGAATTCAAAAAAGTTACACCTGAAAGTCATGCTAGTTTTTACATTCCTCCAGTCTAGTTTTTGAAGATCATTGTGCAGTCACCTTAAACTGGCTTCTGACTATGAAGGAAAAATATAATTTAATAATGATCATCACAAACTTTATCAGATGATTTTATTTGTTGAGCATGAAACAAAACAACAACAGAAGAATTCTGTCAGGACCCACCCCAAACCACGTCTTAGGAAGACAAAACTCTTGGAGCCAAATTTTAGTCCAAAAGGAATCTTTACTATGACATGCTTGGTTGTAGGAATACAAGACAGGACTTAATATTGTTCTACAAACTAAACCCTTATAAAGAGTTCCCGGTTCAACCCCCCCTTAACCCCATTTGGTCAGTCCCCCATCATTTACCTCGTATCATCCCTCTCGTATCATCCCTCTCATGGGAAAAAGGACCTTTTATGTTTATTGCTCTCTTTTGTGACACAAGCCAGATGCTCCTACCCTAACCCCCCCCTTTTGTTCCCCCAGTTCAAAAGGCTTCTCTTTTCCTTTGAAATGCCTAATATAGGCTCAATACACATTTGTTCCCTCCTCCTCGGGAGATGGCAGAATCCATGGAATAATGTTTTAAACATACATTTATGAATTTGATATAAATGGATTCCTAGAATATACACAAAAGTAATGAATTAGGGAAAAATAAAAATTGTTCTGGAATACTGTTATATATAAGGTTAACATTTTCAACAAGGCAGTTATAGGGTAAGGTCAGACCCCAGCTATTTTTGCACATGCATGGGATAACTGTACAAAAGGAATGAGGCTTTGATTGCAATGTCTCTCTCACACATGTATATCTGTTTGCCAATTTTGATAACCACAATCATCACTTTTGCAGATGTTGGTGGTTTGGAATAAATTTGGAACAAAAGGCCTACCCTTCTCAGGGTTGAAACAGTGTGATTGGCCCAGAGTCACCTAGCTGGCTTTGTGCCAAAGACGGGATTAAAAATTACTGTCTCCTGCTTTCTGCCCATTGCCTTAACCATTATATCAAACTAGCAGAGAGCTTCCTTAAAAACCAGTCTTAATGAAATGCCATGAATTGTATGTAGAACTTGCTACAATTGAAAATCTGTATATTTCCATTTTTCTCAGGGATTGGCTAGGAACCAGGATAAGTTCAGCTGCAAGAGCAAAAAAAGATGCATTAAATCACTCAATACACCCAGCCCCCAGTTTTTGCTTTTCTGGTGTGTTGGACTTCCATTTTGTTAGTAACTGGTACATCTTATTTAAAGAAAAATCACTTTGATTTTCCTCCTTATGGTTTGCTGCATAAAATTAGTTTTGACCTTTTGTAAAACAGAACTTTTTTCTCTCATTTCAGAATAGATGAAAATAACAAGCATAAATACAAAATATATTAGACGTGTGTATAATGAATATAGAGATTTGATTTACATGTTGAAAAACAGTTGTAAAAGGGAATGGTATTAATTTTCTCTTCCTTATAATGCTAATTTATTCTCCATGTACATAATTACTAGCCATCCTGCATTTTTACAATGGTGGACAACATTACTTAAGAAAAATTATTGTAGAAGGCATTTCTCAAGGAGGAAGGAATATGAGGGAGAAAAAAGGAGAAAAAATATAGAATATGAAATGCTGTGGTTCTATACAGTAAATCTTAGGATATTCCCAAAATGAATTGGATCTAACTAATCAAGTTGAACTACTGATTTTATAACAAACATTTTATTAGATCATCCTTTGTATAGTACAGATTCTAAAAATAGTTATGACCATGTATGTCATAGCAGATTTAAATGTGCCTGCAGATTTTTTAAAAGAAAAACTTTTTGAGTTCTCATACTTCTCATACTTTTAATTAATGTGTCAAAAATAAACTAAAATGAGAGACAGATTGACAACAAGACAGCAAGAAAATGAATGCTAAAACTATGAAAAATGAAGTTTAAAAGCCTCATAAATTCATTTTAAACAGAGCCAATTTGATCTAGTGGTTAAGGCACCAAGCTAGAAAATAGGAGAGCATGAATTCAAATCCTACCTTAGCCATGAAAGCCAGCTGGATGACTTTGGACCTCTTAACTCTTCTCAGCCCAATCTACCATCAGGGCTGTTGTTGTTGTTGTTGTGGGGAAATAGGAAGAGGAATATGTCTTCAATATATTCACTACCTTGATGTCATAGTTCTGATAGTTGAAACCATTAAAAGAACTTCAAGGCAAGAATTCTTCCTTAAAGAACATTTTATTAGGAAACAAAGTATGGGCACTTACATAGTTGAACCCCAAACTGAGATTCCCTTTCCCCCCAGATACAAAGTAACAAGTTGCAATTCTCACCCCACAAATGCTGTCATAAATCACATTCCCCAGTTAATGCTAGCTCCTCAGCCCCCCAAAATCTTATCAGACCATGTCCTTGAGTTACTACACTTCTACATTACTATGGCTAACTAAACCCTCAAGCATTTACTCCTTCCCCTTTTCTACATCTGCTTTCTAAAAGAAGAAATAAGGCACGCTAGAAGCAAAAGTGAAAATGGCTGTTAATTCTCATTTGTCAGAGTGACAACATCCATTGTCACAGTGTTGACATCTGGTCCCCCTTAACAGAAAGGAGTGATCCTGCAATTTAAACAGAAGCATAGGTTAAGGGCTGCCCCTTGGCTTGTTGGGTTGTTTGTCATAGAATTTATGGATGAGTCTATCAGTTTTCACATCATTAGATTTTACCCTGTGGCCTCTGATAATGGGTATCTCTTGCACTGTACTAAATATTGTAACTTCTCTTTAAAAATCCTAGAATCAAGAATACATTTTACTTCATAATGCATTTGTCCAGCTACACTAGGGGACCAGGTATGTATGTATGTGAACTGATTGGCATAATTCATTATCTTTTCTCCTTCCTTTGCTATGCTGAGGTATGTGCTATGATGAATGCTGGCTCATTTAGGATTGAAGAAACTTGAGGAGACTTTTTCCTGAAAACAAAAATATTATTGACCATTCTAGACCTGAAACAAACAGTCAAAATGATTCTAAGTATGTTTAGATGCAACAGTGAATGGTTATTAGCTTGAGCTTCCAACTTCCAGACAGATGAGGGATGAATAACTATTTTGCTGAGTTTCTTGTTTCTCCAAATGTTAGAATGCATCATCTCATTTCTACCAGTTTCCATTCTAAAATACAAATTGCAAATTCAGTTTAACAACTGGGTTTCTCTTATGTGATAGGCTGTTTGCTAGACTTTATCCTGCTTTTTCTCTGGGAAGTCAAAGAAATCTATATTTCTGTATTTATTCACCACCTTTTCTATAAGAATTCAGAAGACTTTTCTCATTTTCTCCTCAGAAAAGGACTCAATGTAATATGGGCTGAGATTCAGGAATTGGGTCCATCAGGAGTGAACTCCAAACAAATTTGGGGAATCGAACTGAAGTCTCTCCAGCAAAAATCATTACACACCCTACTTATTCTTCCATGAAAAGACGTTAATGTCTTTCCTAACCTGTTTCAGGTGCATTTGCTGTTCTGTTCTTTTCAGTGCAAAAGAGAGATGTTCTTACACCTAATCATCTAAACCAGGATTCTTTGCAGTGCATTAGATTATTATTATCATTGATTAAGCATACCCATGATCTATTACTGTTACTCTTTACTTTGGCCTGCCAGTAAATATTGCTATTCTTGTAATCTTACTGGGATTAATTCTTTTAGCATTTCAGAACAGCAAGCAGTGAAGAAAGCTATTGATCATTAGAAAAGACTTAATGACCACCATCTCGTAAATTGGCACAAATGCCTGCCAAATTAAAAGTGCCTTCAATCTGGATACATGGTGTTATGGCCATCTATTAGTTTTGTTTTATGATCAGATAAAATCTGATTGGGTAAAAGAAGAGTTACTGGTCATCCTCAAAATGTACCCAAATAGAAAGTATTAACAACTGTTTTTGTTATATGACCATTTGTAAGGTCTATGAAGGTCATTCCTGTCTGAGTAGCCAGAAGTGATTTTGTCTATGGATATAACTATGAATGTATGCTTTTCTTACCAGGGAAATGTCACACTTGAAGCAGGTCTCAAAACTGAAACAACAGTAAGTACATCCTGTATCAGAAACCTACCCCTGAGATCACTATATTTGCCTCTGGCAAAGTGCCTTTGTGTAGTTTCTCAGTTCTCAGAGATTTATTTAAGTTTCCAGTGGTGACCTGTGCTTCCCAATTTACAAAATGTTCATACTGATGCTCTTTATATTATGTTTCTTCAAAGAACAGGTAGGCATATCCCATGAGCTGCTAATATTTTAGATGGCTAAGTAAATATTAACTGAATAAATGGAATTACCTGCTGAAGTCAAGATGAGTACATATGAACATTCCCAATCTTTCTGATAACAATGTCTGTAGAATGTTCAGAGCAAAATGAATGAAACAGAGGCTGTGTTACAATGCTTCACTGAGAGTAGAGAAGACATATATACCCTTTTTGAAATACTATTCTTTTTTAGAAAAACAGCTCTGGGAGAAAACTGTTTTGTTTTCAGCAAAAATCAAGCATAATTTAGCTATCTCCACTGTCTTGGGAGCTAAATGGCTAACTTCATGAAGCCTCTTCTTTGTCTGAAACATTGTTGATTTTTTTAAAAAAGTGATAAAAGAATTGTTGAGTGAACATTTTTTATACCTAGGAGAAATATATAACCTCTATAAATGCAAATTCTAGGATTTAAAATGCTCCTGCAGCTAAAGCATATAGGCCAGCAATGTCTGGAGGGCTACCTGTGAAGTCGAATTCCTCATGAAGATGTAATTCCTCATGAAGATGATTGATGTTTACAGTGGAGGTGAGTGAAAGAAAAACACAGGCAAATTAGAGAGAGCTAGTGTGGGACACGGTGGCTCAGTGGGTTAGGACGCTGAGCTTGTAGATCAGAAGGTCAGCAGTTTGGCAGGTTGAATCCCAAGTGCCACGTAGCAGAGTGAGCTCCTGTTGCTCGTCCCAGCTTCTGCCAACCTAGCAGTTCGAAAGCACGTAAAAATGCAAGTAGAAAAATAGGGACCACTACAGTGGGAAGGTAACAATGTTCCGTCTGCCTTTGGCATCTAGTCATGCCGGCCAAATGACCACGGAGACGTCCTCGGACAAATGCTGGCTCTTCGGCTTTGAAACGGAGATGAGCACCGACCCCTAGAGTTGGAAATGACTAGCACGCATGTGTGTGGGAACCTTTACCTTTACCTTTATAGTGTGGAATAGAAAGCCAATGGTTCCAAGTTCCAACCAATAGTTTGTCAACAGTGTGGGGGCTGGGAGTAGTTCAGCAACATCTGGAGGTCCCCATGTTTTCCTTATCTGGCTTAATTCATTATCAGTCACAGTGCTATCCTGTTTAATAGTAATATGAAGTTGCTGATAGTACAATAAAGAAGGCAAAAATATTAATGACTGTGTTCTTCCATAGCCATCACACTATGCAGTCTTCTTATAGAACCAACATTTCTATAACTTCAAATGAATGATGGGCTAGTGGGAAAAAAAAGTGCCTGAAATCAGCATTGGAAAGAAATTATGAAAAAAAGCCCAATTAACATTTTTTCACAATTTTAGAAATCACAGAGATTTCTAAAATGGATTGCAGGCTCAGAACTTTAAGGAGAAGTTTAAAGTTAATTGGTTAATTTATGGAAGGTACACAGAGCTTTGAGAAAGTGTTTCATTTTGAAGCAAAACACTCTCTTGAAGTTCTTCATAAAACAACAAACTTTTCCTTATTTCTAGAAGTGAAACAATGCTGGCATAATTTTAAGAAAAGATTGATCTTTTTCTGGCATTATTTTCAGCCATGTGATATGCAGTAATAATACATTTGTATATGTGTTTAAAAAGTTTTCGCTCACAAATTGTGAGTAGAAATGTTTAGGCATTTATTATCTGTAGTCATAAATACAAGTGTCATGGTTCTATTTGGAATAGTGTTTGCATTTAATGACAACAGAATTTCTGCAACCTGTGATAAATATCTTGCTAAGATCGTCTTGGTTGACACAAAACCCTTCACTTTTTTGTTCTTACATTCTTACCCTGGACCCCCATGCTGGAGAAAATTATGACTTTTTAATCCATTTAGGAAAATACTGCTCCCCCCCCACTAGTTTTATGATTTTAGAGAATTTCTCTTTGTCTGCATTTCTCAAGGTGGATAAAGTCAAGATTGACTGTTGCAAAAGAATATAGGGAACTCCCATTTTTCAGGAATGGGTTTCTCTTCTGTATTGGCAAAAGTAAATTACAGACTGTTATATGAGGTTGTTCACTATGTAACTCTTTACTCGTCCCACCCCAGCCCATGTTGCGTCATTATTTATTTATTTATTTATTTATTTTATTACATTTATATACCGCCCTTTCCCGAAGGACTCAGGGCGGTTTACAGGGTAATTAAAAACACAAATATAAAAGTTAAAAACAAATTAAAATAAATTATAATAATCCCTGTATTAATTAAAAAAAAACCCAATTGGACTAAATTAAAATTAAAAATTCTCAGCCTGGGGCAGAGAGCTCGAAGAGCCAGGTCTTCAGGTCCCGACGAAATGAACGGAGGTCGGGGGCACTCCTCAACTCCACCGGCAGCTGGTTCCAAAGGGCAGGCGCACCCACAGAGAAGGCCCTACCCCTGGGTGTCATCCGCCGGCAATCTCTCACCGGCGGCACCCTGAGAAGACCCTCCCTGTGGGACCGCACTGGACGAAGGGAGCTTGATGCCGGCAGCAGGTGTTCCCTCAGATATCCCGGACCCAAGCCATTTAGGGCTTTATAGGTCATCACCAGCACCTTGAATCATTCTTGGAAGTTATCTTATATGAGAGAGCATGTGTTTCCTGAACTGTATTCAGTTTTTTTCTCTTTCATATGTTATTACACCTATGTTCTATGTCATATATTACAATACTATTATCTGCAGTCATAAATACGAACATCATGGTTCTGTTTAGTATTTGTATTTAATGACCATAGAATTCCTGCAACTTATGATAAATATCTTGCTAAGATTGAGATCTGTCATATATTACAACATATATTCAACACATACTCATATATTGCAACTCATACTTTAGTATCAACTGCTAAAGTAAACTTTAGTATATATTAAACTTCTTGTTTAAATCTTTTGCAGATATTTCTTCTTAAGTCATAACAGAATTAAATGGAATAGAATTTTAAAAACTGTAATTCTTTACATCCACAAAAAAAATGCTTAATAGGTAGAAGAATGTGATTACAACGTTACATGCAACAGGATAAATATAAACCAAGCCCACTTTTTCAGGGTCATCCTAGATGATGCCCACACCTGTACAATTAAAGCCCCTCCCCATTTTAATGTGGGTTGTACATTTGAGATATACAGGAACAGAGGGATTCTATCATTTTTCTTCGAAAGAGGCCACTATTTTGATTTTTTAAAATCTTGCCTACGGATGGTCTGCATACTTCCCTAACACAAGAACTGGTGAAGTATATCCCTCTTCATCTTCAAAACCATTTTTATTTAACAAATGGCAAACAGGAGGAAAAAAAATCTACCCGATATCTAAGATGTGTTTAGATTGGGGTAAGCAAGTAATTTTCAAGATTGACAACCACAAGGAGCATTTTTTTTTTGTATGCCAAAATTTTTAGTCACAGAAAGAAAGGGAACTGCCTTCCTCATAACTATTGGTTCATTTTACCCAGTATTACAGGCAATATTTATCCAATATTGAAATTCTACATAACTTGAGACTTCTCCACTCAATCAATTTACTATAGGCTGAATTTGGGGTTCTCCATTCAACCAGTTTATTCTATCACTGATTTTGGGCCCCATTGAAAAGGTAGATAGGTCATGAACCAAAATCAAAAGAAAAAAACCCTAGGGATTGCAGCCTTCTATAGATCAGAAGGTCGATCAGAAGGTTGCCAGTTTGGCAGGTCGAATCCCGAGTGCTGCGTAACAGAGTGAGTGCCTGTTACTCGTCCCAGCTTCTGCCAACCTAGCAGTTCGAAAGCACATAAAGAATGCAAGTAGAAAAATAGGGACCACTACGGTGGGAAGGTAACAGCGTTCCGTGCGCCTTTGGCGTCTATTTATGCCGGCCACATAACCACGGAGACGTCCTTGGACAAGCGCTGGCTCTTCGGCTTTGAAATGGAGATGAGCACTGGCTCCTAGAGTTGGAAATGACTAGCATGCATGTGCGGGGGAACCTTTACCTTTATAGATGAAATCAGTTAGCTCCAAAAGAAGCTTGACTCCTATTGCCAGATTTCTGCCAGTTTTTGTTTGCTATTATATGATCTCTTCTGCCATGGTTATTAAGAGAATCACTGCAGTTTTTCAGTGAACCCATTGACTATGCTTGTCAGAAGCTAATTGGGGATAATCACATGATCCTGGAACACTGTAACGATTGCAAATATTTTGGTTGCCAAATCACCAATTTTTGATGACGTGATCGTGAGGATTCTGTAATTGTCATAATTGTGAGGACTGGACACAAGTCACTTTTTTCAGTACTGTTTTAATGAAATCAATGGTCGTAAGTCTACTTGTATTGAATCAATCAGTTTTTACTCTACGGCAGACCTGGGTAAGATTGCAGAAGATTGGTGATGAATTGAAGCCACAGAGTATTGACCTGGTAAGTTGGCTTTTTGTGGACTCAAGATTAATTTCAGCTTCTTCATGTGCTTGCAGAGAATGCCATAATTTTCCTCACAGAGCACTGCAGGTATAAATTATGTGGTGCAGGAATGATCAAAAGATAGTAAAAAGCTGCATTTTTCTCTTTGCCCTTGCAAGGTTACTATAGGAACCATTGTGAGCCACTGGCTCTTCTTTTTATGCACCTGGGTAGTTTCTTTTATTTTTTTTCCATTGAGAATAGATGCTGAGGTTATACATGAAGATTCTAACCCTGTTACTTTTGCAGATCAGTGAGTTAAGCCTCCTGCTGATGGGTTTGATTAGTGGAATGTTGATGCTGTCAGCTTTTTGGTAAAATGCTGCAGTGATTTGACATAAATGAATATTTCATTAGAACTGTTTCCTGTATGACAGCCGGCCTGAGGTCACAGGAAAACTACATATCTGGACTCAGTTGCCTTAAATTTGAGGACAAACATTGTGGGCAGAAAGGAATGCTGTGTCAGGAATGACAATGTTATTTAAGGAAAAGAGGGAAGGAGTTGTTTGGAGTATTGTTAATGTACCCCACCTTCTCCCAGCAGCTGTGATACTGGAAATGTTACCAAATTACTCAGGCATCCAGTTGTTTTGGAAATGGCCCTTGCTTTATGCATATGCAGCAGTGCAACGTTATACAACATAAATCAAACATAGTGTTGCAAATGAATCCCACTTGTGTTCAAGTAACAGCTGTTTCTTCTCTTCCCCTTTCCCGTTTTTGTCTTTGATAGAAAATGTAAGCATGCTGAAAGATTCATCACTAAATGAAACATCAGAAATGGAACATTTATCATCAGTAAAGTGATGCATAAGTATTCAAAATGAGAGGAATATGGCATTACTCACCAATTCCTCCCAAATCCAAACATAAGAGTTTACAGCTGATGGTATTGCCACTTCTAGAATACTCATGCTTAATATTTGCATAAACCAGCTTTCTAGCTTTGAGATGTATTGGATTACAATTCACATTATGCCAAGTCAATAAGGTCAAGAGTAGGGGATATCTGGAGAGGACGCAGGTGAGAAAATGCAGGGATGCAACTTGGCTATTGTGCTGTTACATCAGCCATAGAGTATTATGCAGTGCATATTGTGCTGCCACCATATGGTTGTTTGGGAAACTACAACATTTGTGTTAATTTGTTCAGCCAACCCCTCCCATTTGTGATGTACTTCCTCCTTCTTCTTACCGTGAACATTCTATCACTTCCTGCCACCATCTCACATGCGGTGGTCTCTACATGAAGTCTCTCATGCTAGGAACATTACTGTCTTTTGACCTTGAAATACCGTCCATTTCATCATCTACCACACCTTGTCTGCTGTAATCTTCTCTTCATGCAAATAAAGGTCCTTCTGGATGATTAAAAGGTAATTTCATGAGTTCTGCTATCTGGCAAAGGCTGTTAACAGTGATAGTATCTGCTAATACAGGCCAGGCACAGGGGTCTCAGCAAGGGGATAAAGCATTAAACAACAGTCAGAGTCAGAATAGCTATATTGGATAGTATTTCATTAGATGCCATTTTTAGAAAGGCAAGGAGGGAATGAAGTGGTACAAAAGCCAGAGCAATAGGAATCTCGATAGGTGATTTGATTGACAAAAGCTACCTCTTGCTTCTAATAAAGACATATTTAGTGAGGTATTCTCAAAGAAAGTTAGATTGTAGCTAGAGTGCAGATGATGGCTACATTGTCCTTTTTATTATTTTTTGAAATGGATTTGATTTTGATTTAATTTGTGACATGATAATGCCAACCTGTACTGGAAAAATGTCAGTTTCTTTTAAACATATGAATAATTTAATTATTATATTTTTAAAAAAGACCTCTCTTCCCAATAAAGTAGGATACCAGGTGTCAATTTCCTTTTGAATCAGGGTAGAGCAAACAACTATTAATTGTATTCTTGACTCCCTTTTGCTACATCAATCTAAAATTGGTTGCTGAAAGTTAGCAATTTTGCCTTTGAATGATTGTGATACAAACATTAAATAGACTGTTGCAGGTTACTTAGACCTTTGCAGTACAAAGGTTGTTTACCCTTATCCTACAAGAGTAGAAATGCACCTGGCCTTTGGACCTATCATTGTTATTTAGTAACTTGGAAAACCTTTTAAACTAAAGGTGAGATGCCAACTGGGAATAGATAGCCTCAAACATCTATTTATACTCAGCCAACCTTCACTGCAAAATATTATACATAAGCTTTCATTTGAAAACTATCCAGAAATATTTATTAGTCCAAAACAGGGTAGTTGGGTGGAAATATATAACAAGGATGGAAAGAAGGACAAAAGGACTAATAAAATGATTAGCAAAGAATTAAATATATTAAGAATTTCATACTAGAGTTAAATTTCATCCATAAGGGTTTTTTTTTTTTGCTGTTCTTTTTAATTCCCTTGTTAGTTCTGGTCTCTTTCTAGCCAAAAAACAACCTGTATGTTATTTAAAGGTTTGTATTGGCCGTGCTTACAAGCCACCAACAAAAATTATTGGCTAGATCAGGCATGTCAAACTTGCAATGTCACGTGACATCGCGTGACGTAACGAAACTTTTTCCCATTGCCGAAAATGGGATGGGTGCAGTTTTTCCGTGACGCTCCAGCCCACGGGCCAGCAGTTTGATACCCCTGGGCTAGATGGGCATGAGAAAAATAGCTCTCTTGAGGGTTCCTTTTTGAAATGTCAAAAAGGATTTCTAAGACTGTTAGTGAGATATACTTGTTTTCTGGCTTCTCATATTTCCCTGAAAATTATTTATATTATTGATTGTATTAATGCAATATTTACGATATAGTAAATTCTTTAATACCACTCTAATTCTTTAATACAACTCTAAGTGAAGAAGAACTAAAGAGCCTCTTGTTGTGGGTGAAGAAGGAGAGTGCAAAACTTGGGTTGAAACTTAACATTAAGAAAACCAAGATCATGGCATCTGGCCCTCTCAATTCCTGGCAAATAGATGGGGAAGAAAGGGAGGTAGTGACAGATTTTATTTTCCTGGGCTCCAAGATCACTGCAGATGGGGACTGTAGCCAAGAAATTAAAAGACGCTTGCTCCTCGGGAGGAAAGCCATGGCAAATCTAGACAGCACACAAAAAAGCAGAGACATCACCCTGCCAACAAAAGTGCATATAGTCAAGGCTATGGTCTTCCCAGTTGCAATGTATGGCTGTGAAAGTTGGACCATAAGAAAGGCTGAGTGCCAAAGAATTGAGCCCTTTGAACTATGGTGCTGGAGAAGACTCCTGCGAGTCCCTTGGACTGCAAGGCGATCAAACCGGTCAGTCCTAGAGGAGATCAATCCTGACTGCTCTTTAGAAGGCCAGATCCTGAAGCTAAAACTGAAATACTTTGGCCACCTAATGAGAAGGAAGGACTCACTGGAGAAGAGCCTAATGCTGGGAAAGATCGAGGGCAATAGAAGAAGGGGACGACAGAGAATGAGGTGGCTGGATGGAGTCACTGAAGCAGTAGGCGTGAGCTTAAATGGACTCCAGAAGATGGTAGAGGACAGGAAGGCCTGGAGGAATGTTGTCCATAGGGTCGTGATGGGTCAGACACGACTTCGCAGCTAACAACAACAACAAAATTCTTTAAAAATATATTTAATTTGAGAAGTTTTTCAACCTTAAAGACAAGATATATACATGATTTCAGCACCAAATAAATGGAAACATTCAATAGAAGGATTTCAAAATTTGAAAGTTTAATCCACATTATTAACTGCAGGGGTACTTTCAGATACCTGCCACAAGAAGAAATACAAAACCTGTATCACTCCCCAAAGCAAGACACAGAATAATGGACGTAACATATAATGTAAAAGGCCCAATTATGGTTTCTAAACAATAAGAGTACATTTACAACGGCATTATTTGCACAATGGGGTGGTGAGCTTTCTTACACTAGCAAAGGCTAAGTAGCCATTCACCATGCTTTAATTTGGATTTCTACAAAAATCAAGGTGCTGGTAAGGCTTCAAGGCCTAAAAAGCCCCTGCCAAAGTTATGAATCTAGCAGCATTAATCAGAATAACATGGTACTGCCAAGCAGATGCCAGATTTTTTTTTTCTGAACCAGTCCAACACTGCTCAAGGAGCCACTAGTTTCTGCTAATGAGATATGTTAAAGTTTGAAGTCTAGTTGCTGCCGTGACTGATCTGATCAGGATTTCAATCTCTCATCTCCATTTCTTTGATTTTTATTTTTTCCAACTCAAGTGAATCTTGGAAAGAAAATATGCAAATAGGATTGCAAAAGAAAGGTTGAATATGAAAATGGCTGCATTTGGTGCTGTAGAGAAAAGCATTTAAAAATGCATCCTTTGGAAACAACAGTTGAACAATGACTTGGAATGCTCCAAACTGCTCCAGTCTAAGCTCCACCCACCTGCTGCTTGTCATGTGACCCAGGAAGGAATGTATGTAGCTTATTATAAACATAAGGTATAAAAATGCTCAGAAAAATGATGTACACATGAAGATACATGCACACATACAAGTGCACAGAAAACATTTTACTTGGTTATACTGAAAAAAAACACAGAGGGCTGCTAGTGAATGAATTGGAAGGAATTCCAGAAGCCATGCCCTGCATTCTTTTTCTAACTTCTTTTTTATTTGTTGATTTGATAGATCTATACCTTGAGTTTCTTTCAGGAGCTCAGGGTGATGTAACAGCATTTTGTCCTCCAAGATTTATCCCAAACAACAAAGTAAAAGGTAAAGGTTCCCCTGCACATGCGTGCTAGTCGTTTCCAACTCTAGAGACCGGTGCTCATCTCCGTTTCAAAGCCCAAGAGCCAGTGCTTGTCTGAGGACATCTCTGTGGTCATGTGGCCAGCATGACTAGATGCCAAAGGCACATGGAATGCTGTTACCTTCCCACCGTAGTGGTCCCTATTTTTCTACTTGCATTTTTACGTGCTTTCGAACTGCTAGGTTGGCAGAAGCTGGGACGAATAACAGGTGCTCACTCTGTTACACGGCACTCGGCATTCAACCCGCCAAACTGCTGATCTTCTGATTGATAAGCTCAGCATCCTAACCCACTGAGCCACCACGTCCCTAGAAACAACAAAGTAGCTTACACCAAAAATGAGGTCCAAATTGCTGTTAGCTTCCGTGATTGAGAGCAGACTGGAATTTGGCTTCCACTGGTTCAGTAATAAAACAATACTACCTCTTCTTTCTCTCCCTCCTAATACCGTGAAATATATCACTGTGCAGCAGATACAAAAGCTGGGTGTCTCATCTGTCAGAAAGGGAAACTTCCTAGCAAATTGTCAATAAAATGACAGTATCAAAGCTGTTTTCCACCTATCTTTTCATTCTCTTTTGGAGAAGTGAAATAATTGTAACCCCGGAAGGATAAGGCTTTGTTTGGCAAAATGTCATTAATCATTGATTTCTATTCCTATCCAAGGCTAGAGAAGCAGGGAAGAGAGGACATACACATAAACACCTTTCTGTGGATTGCCTGAATGTCATCTTTATCTGTCTATTCAATCTATATGTGCACATTTTCCCCCAAAAATAACTTGGCAAAAAACATTACAGCTTTTCTTAAAACCCTGTCAAAGTGCTTGACGTTAAAATGTAAGATATGAGCTTTTCATGTTTTGCTTCTCTGCTATCTTTCCATTGCAAAAATAATGGATCAGTTTTTAAATCAATAAAAATGAATTAAATAGAGATTGTTGGGAGAGATGTAGGTGTAGCCCATCAACTTTCTTTCCTAAAGAATACAACCCAAGACTAAGTGCATGCTTTAAGTTTGGTTTGGCAGTTCTTTTAAGTTTAGCTCCATACACTGTAAGCTATTTTGAGAAATGTTCACAAAGGATTGATGGGTAAATGTAGGTGAAACTATCTTGATGTGATAGTTTGGAAACAGTTCTTTAGCAAAGTGTAAAGAAATCAAGCATGCCAGGGAGATTTTGATATTTTGATGCTCTTGAGAAAAATTATTCCTTCCCTCAAAAGTATTTTGAATTGATGTAGGCAAGGAATGGATGATGTTTTTACTGGCCCCTATCTGTTGGGGTTTTCTTGTTACCCATGAAAAGCAGCATTCTCCCTTTCATTGGTGCAAGAAGGACAGTCCTGTCCATCTGCTGCACTTCCTTCCATCTTATACAAATGCCTCCCTTCTAATTGGCTGTTGTGTGCTCTGGCAGGCAGTCCCTCCCCCCAACTTCCCCCAGTACCTGTTTCCTGCTTTTGAAGGTCATTTTGTAAACTGCCTGCTGTGAAAAATTGAACATTTTTTTTTTCTGAGTTCAATAGTATGGTGAAATGCCATTTCCTTCTTTTTTTTACATATTCAGCAAGGAATGCTGGCTACTTCTTGAATTTTTTCTTTTAACTGAGTTGATCAAAATTCTGCCAAGTTTTCCCTTCTAGCCAAGTGACTGGAAGGATTGTATAATTGTTCCCCTTACCCCAACAGAATCAGCAGAAGAAAAGTAAACATGTACTTTTTTGTTTGCATTTGTTTTATTTTTCTTAGGAAGCAGCCAGGCTGGTGGAGAAGAGGAATCAAGCATGGGGTTAGCCTGAAATCAATGCACAACTGCAAAAGAGCAAAGACAGACACCCCTTAAAGCCTTATCTATTTTTTTCCAAAGATGAGGTTGCTGGACTAGGGAGAATCCTGTATTATAGGCTCTTGAATATAATAGCTGCTGGAACTCTGCATGTGGGGATCTGGTTGTTCACATCTGAGAACTTTTCCTTATATTGGTGTAAATCTTTAAATTATTTTGATGCAATGATATTTATGTAATATTAATTTAAAATGGTTAATATTCTATGGTTTAATTAATTAAGGTTTTGGAAATGAAGCAAAGTTCTATTAATATTAATGACAATTTAAAATGTTGATGTTAAGGTATAAAATTATGTGGCTTTTTCATCTGCAGTTAGAGAAAAGGAACTTATTGCATCAAAGTATTTGTCATACAATAAATGTTTTGATTTTGAGCTGATTATTTAAAGTGTCCATTGTGTACCTAGTATGTATATACTTTTAATAAAAGGGAAAATGGATAAACAATACAAGTTTAACCTAAATTAAAATACAAAAACATAATTTAAAAAAGACAAAGAAAAGGGAATCATTTTCCTTCCCCTTTTGTACATCTGATAATTTGGAATACTATATGGTAGGCATTTAAGCCCCCTTAAAAGTCAGATTGTAAGGAATTATATTAGCTATGCTGTGTGATATATTGCATTTATGAGAACCATTCTTGCTTAAATCTGGCTAATTTTCTGTTGTGTATATTTACTGTTAACTTTGCCATTACTCCATTTTCCAGTTTTAAGTTTCTAATTTGATATTGCTGGAATTGCACCTTTTTTCCAGTGGTGAGCAAAATGTAATTATGCTGCTGTAAGTATGTAAATTATGATGTTCCTTGTTTATTTTTTCTGAGATTATACTGTACCTAATTAAAAAAATATAGTTTCATTTCAAACATAAATTCCAAAATGATTTGCATTGTACTACGTATATCTTTTCAATACTTTGATGGTTTTTTTTTATACATGTATAAAATACTCCTTCTGCTTCATGGCATTTCCAACAATTATTACTGCATAATTTCTCTATTTTAGATAATATTGATACAGTTCTATGCCATTCATAAAACATTTTGTACAAATTCTCCTTTAGGTTATAACGGTGAAAATTTTATATTCACCATTCTACAATTCTTCCCAATTTTGTGTTGTCACTGTTTAAAAAGTTGCATCCATTTTTTCATACAATTTTTTCATCCATTCTGTCTCTATATCATATTTAATAAAAAGGTCTTTATTCTATATAAGCATTTTAATTATTTTTTTTAAATCCCTTCTTCCTTCTTCAGATCTGATTTTATTCTTCCAAAAATGTATAAGCACATCAATAATGATATCTCTGGCCCTCACTGAGTAGTTGTTGCTGTGTTTTTAATTAGGCATGTCTCTAATATGAAAAGCATTTGAGGGAGAGTCTACGCCTGAAATTGTTACATCTATCTATCTATCTATCTATCTATCTATCTATCTATCTATCTATCTATCTATCTATCTATCTTTATAAATCTCTCTCATATATATGTATATGAATCTCAGAAGGGTATGGCTGACTGATGAGAACAAATAAGTTTGAAATGATCATATTGGTCTCCCTTTATTCTTTGTTATTTAACACATATATATATATATATATTCTTAGTAATTTTAAAAATATGAATCCCAGGCATATTTACTTAAAGTATAAAATCTTCGAACACCAGGATGGATAAAAAACAGTCATTTATTGCTAAAAGATCATAATAAACAATAAAAAGTTACCATTTAAAGCATATCTACCTAATTTAAGGCCAGGAAAATAACCAGCGAACGCGTGACCCATCGAAAGAAATACAGCAAACAGGATAACGCGACTCATACGAAAAAGAAGATAACGATCATGCAACAACTAGCTGAGAAGTCAAGGAATGATCTGAAGACAACCCCAAATGAACAGATATGGGTGAACCAAGGAAAGAGAGCGCTACAACACACATACACACCAACACACAAAGAATGTCCAAATACAGCAAGATCAACTAAATCAGCAGAAAGTAAGGGTGGCATATAAATAAACAAAAAACATTGGGGTGGCTAGTCCAGGGATCAGATAAAGATCAGTGGATGAGCACTGAAAGAAAGTCATATATGCAGGTGAATCGGGGTGGGGAGCTGTTTGCAGAAATCACGGAAAGGAGTCAAGAGGGAAACCCAGGCATAGCACAGAATGGCCAATCACAAGCAAGGAGGGTAGAGAAGGAGGACAAGAGAACAAGGAAATACAAATACCAACAGCTATGACATTGGATGAGGAACAACAAAAGAAAACAAGATAGGTTAAGATAGTCAAACCAAAACAGATAGGGAGGAGAAAGATTTTTAAAAAGGGGGGGGGGGGGGACAGTAAGACCGGATTGCAAGGGAAGCGATGCGAGACAGTCAGAACAATCAAGGTCCATCAGGCGGCCAGTGAGCAAAGCGCAGAACCAAACAGGCTTACCAACCGTTTTCAAACCTTCAATGCTTTCTCTGATGACGCTGGCAGAGGACCAGCAAAAGCTTAGATTAGATAGATATGCTTTAAACGGTTACTTTTTATTGCATATTATGATCTTTTAGCAATAAACGACTGTTTTTTATTCATCCCGGTGTTCAAAGATTTTATACTTTACACACACACACACACACACACACACACACACACACACACACACACACTTTTTTCCTATATTTAGGAGGAGAAAAGAGACAAGGGAAATCCATCATGTGGAGAGCCATGTTCCCAGTACAGAATCTCTATCTGTCCCTGTGGCCAAAAAGGGGAAGAAAAGGTTGAAATCCAGAAATGGTCTTCTTATATCAGCTACATTTTGACCTGGCCTATTAAAAGGAGACAAGCAGTGGTAGACTGCAAGCAAGAGAAATCTTCAAAATAATAATATCATCTGCTGTTAACTAAGATGAACTGTAGAGATAATTACTTTTTCTATTTTTACCACCCTTAAAAATGACTGTATTCTCCTTTGTTGTTGTTGCAATGGCCATTTTATTTTTACAGTATCATTGCATAACAGGAAATCTAAGGCATTTGGTATCAAAATAATAGTCCCAGTGCTGGTATAGCTGTGGCTTTCATTTGCACGGCCAGGAAGGAGAAAAAAAACAGAGGAGAGGTTCATTGCTTTTAGCATTGTTTCCAGTGCTAAAAGTAGACCTTGAAAATCTTAGACATTTTGTGCTGAGAGAAACCAATCATTTCTTTATAATTCTACTTGAACATTGGGCGGTATCTAACAAAATGAAATTCAATGGTGAAAAAAATAAGGCTCTACATTTAGGCAAGAAAAACCAAATGCACAGGTACAGGTGGTACCTTGCTCAATAGTACTAATTGTGAGAGGGATCTTGGAGTCCTAGTTGACAATCACTTAAATATGAGCCAGCAGTGTGCTGCAGCTGCCAAAAAAGCCAACACACTGCTAGGCTGCCTTAACAGAGGGATAGAGTCAAGATCACATGAAGTGTTAGTACCACTTTATAATGCTTTGGTAAGGCCATACTTGGAATATTGCATCCAGTTTTGGTCACCAGCCAATCATAGTAGTCAGCTCTGGTAAACTTGCCTAGATTTTGAGTGTGCTTTCTGGAAAGCAGAGCTGAGTAGAGAAGTTAATTCACCCCTAATATTAGAAATCATCAGGCTGCATTGCTCAAGGCCACCTGAAAAAAGAGTTTTCCAAGGAACAAGCCTGTCCTGTTTTTTTTAAAAAAGCCATCTATTAAAACTAATTCTGAATTAAGCTTTGTAGGAAATGAAGGATAAAGTAAGAACAAAGATTGTAATTATAACTTCCTATTACAAAAACTGAAGAAAAATCAAATTATTGTGATGGCACACTGGAGAGGAAAAAAATCTTTAGAAATATGCATTTGCTTTCTGTTTTCTTTATGTAGATACCAAAAGCTCTTCTTTATCTGAAACTTATTGTGAATCCAGGAGAAAGGGAATTGTTCTGGTTTGGGTAACTCTTCCTCCAAAGATAGCAGGAACAGGTACTTTAACAGAATAATAGAGTGGGAAGGGACCTTGGAGGTCATCTAGTCCAACCCCCTGTTCAAGCAGGAACCCTATACCATTTCAGACAAATGGTTGTCCAATTTCTTCTTAAAAATCTCCAGTGTTGGAGTACCCATAACTTCTGGAGGCAAGCTGATTAATTGTTCTAACAATCAGGAAATTTCTCCTTAGTTCTAAGTTGGTTTTTGGTAGTTCTTATTTTTGGTCATCACACTTAGGGAAAATGTCAAAGTTCCAATTGATATGTCCAAATAAATCAGAACTTTGAGGTAGAGAAATTCCTCAAAGAGCATGTTTATTGGATACATAATAATGGCACATTCAAAAGTGAAACCAGATTTAAACTTTCCCTCCAAGAACCAAAGTAATACAACAATTCCCACCCCTCTATTCATATTACCCAATAGAACACCTTGGCGGGCTTTCTGACTTAACGATCTTTTCCTTTCCTCCGGCATGGGAATGACCTTGGTTCCCACAAGAGTTGCTCATGTTTAGACTACCAGAAATACTATCTTCCCCCACCCCCTTCTCATGGTAACCTAGAACAAAAAAAATGGCATCAGGCAGGTTCATTGTAGAGTTAACAAAAAATTTCAGTATTGGGTTTTCAAGGTTTGTAGATCTAACGTTAGAGACAAAATTATTTTCAGCATTTGATTTCTGTTTTCATTTCTTTTTTTCCCTGAGGCCTGGGGATGCTATTCCTATTATCTTCGAAGCTTTGTAGCTAGCTGTTAAAAGGGTGTCTGGACTTCACAATAAATAATCCAACACAGCCCATCAAACATCATTCTTATTGATTTTCCTTTTATTTGAGTAAGAAAAAAATGAGCAGCATTTTTTTCAGCAACACAGATCTTTTTATGTCAAGCAGCACTTACCTAAAATAAATGTTTCTGATGGACTCTTTCCCATTGTTCCGCCTTTCTGCAGTCCTAGTGATAAACAATGATCTCCTGTTTATATGGTTATATATGCTTACTCAAGAATTGCTAGTTTAACTCTTCCCCCTATTTACAGTTAAGTAAAGACATTACATTGGCTGGCAAAGTTGGTCAGGCTGGCCAGATGTGTTTTTCTATCTTTAGCTTCAATAAACATGTTTCTTGATGCTCACATCTTAATCTGATGGTCTTAAAGACACACTCAGTTTTGCTTAAGAAGCCTTGCCCCAGTGTCCTCTGGAACCAGTGAGTTTTCCACAGTGAACAGTGCAAAGAATTTATTTTTTCTCCCCTCAGTTTCTCTGTTCAAATCTGTGAGAAAGCTTGGGTCAGGTCGTAGCTCTTCTTCTACAAATCATGTTATTAGCTACAACAGCACTAAATTTGCAAATTTAAATGACAGACTGGCAATCAGCCATAGCATAGTGCCATACTAGTCTTATTAGATTATTTTTTCCTTTTAAGCGTCAATACTTATATTACATAAATTTAAGAATAAGAGACCCTTTATTTTTCAAATAAGTTAATTTATGTAGTGAAACATAAAAAGCTATTTGACATCACAGTACTACATAATAACATTGATATGACATGTAACAATTAAATTTTATTGATAGAAGCCTCCATAAAGCCTTTTGGCCAAAGTGCCTCCAGAACCTTTAATCCATCCCTGTTGGTCTGGATGCATGAATTGTTTTCCTTAATTGATTATTTATATGCTAATCTAGTTAGCATCTATTCCTAGTGAGCATATAGATGGACCTTCTCAAAATATGATGATAGGCTGGTGGTAAATCAGCACTCCTGTTGACTGATGAGGGGCCTATTTCCCCAGCTTCAATCACTTCCCTGGCTGTTTTTGTGCCTGTTCATCCAACAATCTTAGTAGCTGCAAAATTGAATCTGTGTGCTTGTTCATTGCAGTGTGAGGCTACCGAGTTTGGGTCTCTTCATCTGACCGCTCGCTTGTGTTTTTGCAATCTGGTGGTTAGCTTTGTCCCCATCTGTCCTACCTAGTCACTGGGGCAATCCATACAGGGGATTCAGTGCATTACATTGAAAGTATCTCCTACCTCCAAGCAACAAATGCATAATTTGTCCTCGTATGGTAGCCTCTGGGCAGTGTGTGATGCCCACTTGCAGATCACAGAAGCTGCATTCTAAAGCTTCTGAAATGTTTTTGATATATGATCTCCTTTGATGTAGTGTTCCTATTTATATCCATCTCTCACCACTTAGCATATGAAGTAATAGATAGAAAACTAGAAGAGTACAACATAGATCAGGACAACCTAACCAGGACACAAATCATGAAGCTACTGCAATACTGTCAATACACCTTCTTCACATTCAAAAGCAAAATGTACAAACAAATAAAAGGGACACCCATGGGACCCCCAATTTCAGGAGTCATTGCAGAAATAGTCCTGCATGAATTGGAACATTGTGCATTTCAGAACACAAAATACTGTATGGCAGGGTGAGAACCCACTGTAGCACCCAGCAAGCCAAACAGCTGGAGAGCAATTACCTACGTGAACTATTCAAGCAAAATGGATACCCACAATCATTTATCATAAGATATCTGTGCAACATGGTGGGGAGAGAAATGAAGAAACAAGGTACAGGTCCATCCACATGGCTCACCTTGCCATACATCATAAATATTTTGGAAGCTGTAGAATGCAGCTTTCATGATCATTGATAGCCTCACTCTGTAATGAACAAAGACATACATTCAATTTTGCAACTACTAGCTACTAGAGCTGTGGTGGCACAGTGGTTAGAATGCAGAACTGCAGGCTACTTCTGCTGATTGGTGGCTGCTGGCAGTTCGATTCTCACTGGCTCAAGGTTGACTCAGCTTTCTATCCTTCCGAGGCTGGTAAAATGAGGACCCAGATTGTTGGGGGCAATATGCTGACTCTGTAAATTGCTTAGAGAGGGTTATAAAGCACTGTGAAACAGTATATAAGTCTAAATGCTGTTGCTAATAAGATAGTTACAAAAACTGCCAGGGAAGTGATTGAAGCCTGGGAAAAGGCCCCTCATCAATGAACAGGAGTGCTGATTTACCACCAACCCAAGTACTTAGAAGGTAAGGGCTGGGCAACACAAGCAAATGACAGCTAATGACTTAAAAGCCAGTTAATACATATATCAACACATCCCAATCAACATTTTAAAAGCCACATACAACAGGCACTATAAATACCACACATACCATGTTTTCCTGAAAATAAGCTCCTCCCCTAAACTAAGACCTACCCTAATTTTTTTTGGGGAGCTAATATAAGCCCTACCCCCCAAATAAGCCCTAGTAACTGACCCAGATTGGATCTTGCATGATAGATTATATTTCATTTCTTAACCAGAAGCCTCCCTGGGAGTATTTCTGGTTTCTTATATTAATTGGGAGGATTTAATATGTCTTGCTTAAATAGTTTCCTCTTAAATCAAAGTAGTGAAACATTCCTTTCTTACAGCTCATCAGTGGATTCTTGGAGGCAAATAACTTTTCCCTGAATCCAATTTTTTTTAACAGGAGCAAGGAACATTTTCAATAGAAGATAGCAAAACCTGGGAAGATTCTGGAAAAGATAATCAAACAACAGATCAGTGAACACCTTGATGCAAACAAAGTCATCACTAAAAGTCAACATGGCTTTGCCAAAAACAGATCATGCCAGACAAATTTTACTACATTCTTTGACCAAGTGACAAAATTAGTGGACCAGAGGAATGCTGTGGATATAATTTACTTGGACTTCAGTAAGGCATTTGATAAAGTAGATCACAACCTACTACTTGATAAGATAGAAAAATGTGGGTTAGATAGCATCACCATCAGATGGATTCGTAGCTGGCTGACAGGCCGTACTCAGCGTGTGGTCCTCAATGGAACCGCATCTACATGGAAGGAAGTGTGTAGTGGGGTGCTCCACGGCTCTGTTCTGGGCCCAGTGCTCTTCAATATCTTCATTAATGATTTGGATGAGGGGATAGATGGGAAACTCATCAAATTTGCAGATGACACCAAGCTGGCAGGAATAGCCAATACTCCAGAAGATAGGCATAAAATAAAGGAGGATCTGGACAGACGCAAACACTGGGTGCTATCTCACAAAATGAAATTCAATGGTGAAAAAAGTAAGGTTCTACATTTAGGCAGGAAAAATCAAATGCACAGGTATAGTATAGGTGATACCTTGCTCAATAGTAGTAACTGTGAGAGGGATCTCAGAGTCCTAGTAGACAATCACTTAAATATGAGCCAGCAGTGTGTTGCAGCTGCCAAAAAAGCCAACACAGTGCTAGGCTGCCTTAACAGAGGGATAGATTCAAGATCACATGAAGTACTAATACCACTTTACAATGCCTTGGTAAGGCCACACTTGGAATACTGCATCCAGTTTTGGTCACCACGATATAAAAAAGATGTCGAGACTCTAAAAAGGACACAGAGAAGGGCAACAAAGATGATTGGGAGACTGGAGGCTAAAACATATAGGGAATGGTTGCTGGAATTGGGTATGTGTAGTTTAAAGAAGAGAAGGGTGAGGGGTGACATGATAGCAGTGTTCTAATATCTCAGGGGCTGCCACAAAGAAGAGGGAGTCAAGCTATTCTCCAAAACACCTAAAAGCAGGACAAGAAGCAATGGATGGAAACTAATCAAGGAGAGAAGCAACCTAGAACTAAAGAGAAACTTCCTGACAGTTAGAACAATTAACCAGTGGAACAACCTGCCTCCAGAAGTCGTGAATGCTCCAACACTGGAAGTTTTTAAGAGGAGACTGGACAGCCATTTGTCTGAAATGGTATAGAGTTTCCTGCCTGAGCAGGTGGTTTGACTAGATGACCCTAACCCTTCCAACTTTCTTCTTCTTCTTCTTCTTCTTCTTCTTCTT
Organism: Daboia siamensis; assembly: GCA_024449315.1. NCBI lineage: Eukaryota > Metazoa > Chordata > Lepidosauria > Squamata > Viperidae > Daboia > Daboia siamensis. Next base: position 975,998 of record JAKJMR010018271.1, read on the forward strand.
CTTCTTCTTCTTCTT
>JAKJMR010018271.1:976253-1050463 GCA_024449315.1 Daboia siamensis
TTATTATTATTATTATTATTATTATTATTATTATTATTATTATTATTATTATTATTATTATTATTATTATTATTTAGAACTAAATGTGACACTTAAGCTAACGTTCTGTGGAACTTAAATCAAAAGCAACTCCAGGCACATCAGTGCTAAGATGAATTTTGTACATCCCCAATACTGCCAGTTCAGAATTACGTGTTTTTAAATATTGCTGACTTCAAAAAGCACCAGCTTGTTTTCTGTTTAGTCTTTTCTCTGCTCAGGAAGCACAGAGATATAAACTTTGTAAGCAAGTAAATGAATTGTTAGTGTACGTGGACAGGGATGGTAAAACAGTTTAATAAAATGTCGTTTCAAGTCATTCATTGTTCCTTATATGAATCCCTAACAGTTTCAGGCAAGCCAGAGAAATAACTAAAAAACTTCAAAAGCCTTGGACCCATGACTCTAATAACTTGATTTTCACAGCAAATAATGTTACCCAGCTAATGGAAACATAACGTTTATTAAGCTTAGTGCTTCATTAGTGGTTTTGGCCCCAATATGCCATTCTGAGACATTGTATAGTATGTTTTCCTTTCAGTGGGGTCCTAATTAAAATGTTTAACTACTTTACTGTGAAATCTATTTGATTTTTACTGAGAAGCTCCTTCATCATGAGTTTACTAGACCCTGCTTCAAGGAAAGGAATGACAAGATCACACACAAAGTTTCCAAATTTAAATAATTTAATGCCTAAAGATGTGATCAAGGAGGAGCACCCAACTCTGAAAATGCAGTTTGATTTCCTTCCCATGAAACCACTGTAAAGATATGAAGACAGGGAGGTGGTAAATTTGGGATAAAAAAGAAATATTCTTGTACAATTGTATTTGTATTCTTTGAACTTCTTTTTCTTGAAAACATTTTATTATCTGGCTAGGTAAGATCATACACGCACAGGAGAGTGATGGCTCTGGCATGCTCACAAGCAGCCTTGCCTATATGGGATAAAAACAGAGGAAAAACAGTTCAAAACAATATAGAAATACCATGAAAAACGTGACTGAACAAAGAATGGCAATTGCAAAGAACATTCCTTATGTACAAGCATCTTTAGTGACATCTGAAAGACAAAAGGAATGACCATGGCAGGGAAGCAAAGCATAAGGTTTCCATGCAGACATAGACATCAGCTACCAACTGCAATGATTAAAATAAAAGATGAAACATGCCTTGTGAAATAAAAGATGAAAATAATAAATAAAATAATAAAAGATGAAACATGCCTTGTGATATTACAACACACAGCTTGCCCTTGCACACTTGCATCCTGGCTTTCAGCAGAAATACATGTATCAAAGAGTTTACATTGTGATCTAATAATTGTATGTTTTGCCATCTCAATTCAGAATGACTTGTCTAATAGAATTATAGCTTTGGCTCAGTTCTCTTTTTTTAATCCAATTAATTTTGAATGGCATTTTGTTGATTCATATCTCTATTTTAATCATCACAATATGGATTGCGTCCAGGGGTCACTTACTTATAAAAGGCTTAACATGCATTTCCTTGAAACATAACCTAACAACAGCAACCATCATAATAGAAGTAATCCTTCCCTTTTCTTTTATGCAGTTTTGTACTTTTGCTTAATATTTTCTGTTAGGTTCTGATTTCTTCTTTTCTTTTTCTGTTTTTTAAAAAGAACAGTTTATCAACTTCTCGGGGCAGATATAGGCTGATGTGACACTTTCCTGGTTTGTGTACCAGTTTACACATGTATGCAGATAGGAATATGGACCACCTCAGCATCCTGGGGGATAGGATTTGTGGGGTTTGTCTGTCAGTCTTGAACTACCCCAGCAGAGGCTTATGATCCGTGAAAATAGTGAATTCCCTGCCATAAAAGTAGTCATGAAATTTTTTGACTCCTGTCACTATTGCCAGGGCCTCCTTATATATTTGGGCGTAGTTCCTCTCTGCCCTTGACAGTGTTTGGGAGTAATAAGCAATGAGTCTCTGCTCCCCATTGTCCTCCATGTGACTTAGGACAGCACCCACCCCATAGGGGGATGCATCACATACAGTGCAGATGGGTTTGTTTGCTATAAAGTGTGTGACAGTTGAATTACAGGACAATAGGTCTTTTAGATTCTGGAAACTATGCTCTTGGACCTTGGTCCAATTCTAAGGAGTTTTCTTGTCTAAGAGCCTGTGTAAAGGCTCAGCAATTGCTGCTTTGTGGGGCAAGAAAGCATGATAAAAATTGAGTAACCCCAGGAAAGCTTGCAATTCAGCTTTGTTTTTAGGGGTTGGAGCCATCTTAATTGCTCTTACCTTAGAATCAGTAGGGTGAATTCTTTTGGTATCAATTCTGAACCCAAGGAATTCAGTGGATGCCACTCCAATGCTGCATTTGTCCTTTTTTAGTTTTAACCCTGCAGAGCAGAATCTGCTTAAAACAGCCTGCAGCCTGTCAGCCAGGACCTCTTCAGAGTCTCCAGCGATAAGGACATCATCAAAGTAAGGGCATACTCCAGGTATGCCCTTCAGAGTCTTCTCCATCACCTCCTGAAAAATTCCAGGAGCTACAGAGACACCAAACTGCAAACGGTTAACTCTGAACACTTCTCTCTGTGTTACAATTGTCTGAGCATCTGCCGTCTCCTTGGTAACTGGGAGTTGCTGATACGCCTGTGCCAGATCGAGCTTGGCAAAGATGGTGCCTCCCTGGAGTGAGGAGAGGACGTGTCTTACCGTCGGGACTGGGTAAGTGTGCAGGTTCAGGGCCTGGTTCACTGTAGCCTTATAATCCGCCCAAATTCTAACCTCCCTGTTAGCTTTAAGACTATTGGGGTCTCCCACTCTCCCCCTTCTGCTGGTTCTAACACCCATTGTTCCACTAATTTGTCCAATTCACTCTCAATCTTATGCTTGAGAGCGAAGGGGACTCTTCGGGCCTTAATTCTCACAGGAAGGATATTAGGGTTCAACTTAAATTTTATGGGGGGGCCTGTGTATTTGCCAAGCTTGCCATCGAATACGTCTGCAAATGTTTTGCAGAAAGATTCGAGGCTTTTGGACTGGGTGTTATGGATCCCTGAGATCCCTATTCCCAGAGCCCCAAACCAATTCAGCCCCACTAAACTCGTCCTCTGGCCCTCAGCTACCAGGGCATCCAAGGGACCCTGGAAGTCTTTGAACCCCACTAACATGGTGGCCTCCCCCTTAATCTTAATAGGGGCATGCTGGAAATCAGATAACTGAATGCTGGTGGGCTTCCATGGAGCCCACCATTTGCTCTGGCCGCAAACTGCTTTAAATGTCTCATAAGAAATTATGGAGACTGTGGACCTGGAGTCGAGTTCCATCTTGCAAGGTACACCTTGCAAACGGACCTCCAGTTTGATTTTTGGTGTGAGTAACTGGTGGATGTCTGTGTGAGACACGGTCTTCCTACTCTCAAAAGAATTGGTAGAGGTGAGCTGAGGGGACTCAGTATCTTTAGGCCATGCGTCCATCAATTAAAGTTCATACAGGCTGTCCCATGTGCAATTCCAGCAGATGGCTGCAATGTGTCTCATCTTGCCACAGGACCGACACTTTGTAGTTCGGAATTTGCAGGTTGCTCTGAGATGATTCCCTCCACAATCGGCACACTTTTGGACGGTTTCTCTGCAGCTGCAGCCGGTACATTTGGTACATTTGTTGGCCATTGTGGACTTCCGCTGGCTTCCATTGTTGTCGCGCCGTGTTTGATGTCTCCCTTGCTTTTGATGTAATGCATCAATTTCAGCCTCCTCCAACGAGTTCCCACTTCCACCTTTCGCAGCCTCTCCAAAATAAATGGAACCACCTGGGCTGCTGGGTCAGACTTGATGGGTCACATTGACTGCTCCACCGGTGGCTTTGCTGGCCAAGATCTCATCCTGAGCATCTTGGAGTGTGATAGTCAGTCGGGCATAAAATCGCTGCTGCAGCCATTTGTCCCAGAGCCCACACACCATGCGATCTCGCAGCCTGTCTTCTAGGTTGCTAAATTTGCACAGGCAAGTGGCTTCCCGCAGGGCTGCAATAAATTCAGAAGCCGATTCACCTGGCCGTTGGCACCGCTGCTTGAACTGACCTCGCCAAGCCAGTTCAGATATTTGCGGCTTTAAGTGATTGTTCAGCTTCTCTATGATGTCCTTGTACGACACGGTCTCGATTGCCATCGGCACGCACAGGTTAACGGCCAGATCGTGGATCGCTGGGCCACTCAAACAGGTCAGGGCTGCCACTTTTTGAACATCGTTGGTGATCTGGTTAGCCCACAGGAATCCTTCTACCTGGCTCAGGTGTGAAGCCCATCTCTCAGGGTGACGGGTGTCGAACGACAGAACCTGTCTGAATTATGCCATAGTGTGTCCTGTTTCTCCGCTTGCTTGGCTGGCCGTAGATGGTTCGGGGAAAGATGCTTCTTTCCTCCAATCTTTAGTGACTTCAGCTCCTCAGGAGAAACAGGATCCCACCTTCGTCACCACTATTGTGTAGTGGGTTCTTGACCGCATGGCAATACAATGGACAAAGGGTTCAGCATGGCAGCTCTTTATTAGTGGAAATACTGAACAGAACAATAGGGGTTACCTGGCCAGGTACGCTTGCGGCCAATCCCTTTATCTGGTTTTCCCGCCAAGTGCTAGTCAGCCAATCCTGTCACAGTACAGCGCCACCTGATGGTGTCAGTGAGCCGCTGCTTGTGTTAATTCATCCCCGTACATAACAGTCAATCTATTCTGTAAAGCACTTGAAGGCAGGACAAGAAGCAACAGATGAGAACTAATCAAGGAGAAAAGCAACCCAGAACTAAGGAGAAATTTTCTGACAGTGAGAACAATTAATCAGTGGAACAACTTGCCTCCAGGAGTTTTGAATGCTACAAAACTGGAAGTTTTAAAGAAGAGATTGGACAACCATTTGTCTGGAATGGTATAGGGGTTCCTGCTGAGCAGAGAGTTGGACTAGAAGACCTCCAAGGTCCCTTCCAATTCTGTTATTCTCTTAACATGATATTTAAGAAGAAGGCTGAATAGATGAAATAATGAACTAGGTAATTTGGAACTTGTGTAGAGATGCTTTGCTTTACCACAGATTCTCAACCAAGGCTGAAATATATGGGTCAGTAGAGATTAAATTCACAGTCAACATTGCACAAATTATCTTCCAGTACAGTGTTCTTTTTAAAAAAATATAAAAAAGAAAGTAGAACAGCTTACATTGTCAGCATCTCCTGACATACATAGGACTTTTTTACCTGCTTTATATGGAGCCGTTAAACTGCCAAGCAAGTTTTTGAAAACTGTGAAGAAATCAGTTTTTATTCCTTGATACATAACATCCTCTGACAGACAGTATTACAGTATATATTTTCTAATGTTAATTTTATTTTAAAAAATCCTGCCAAAACTCTCAGAAGAATCTTATTTTTGGATGAATGCATGTGTAAGTTTCTAATGGATTTTGACTGGGGAAAAATGAACATTAATTGACTTGGATTACTGATGATGTTGCAAAATCTGGTGACAAGAATATTGAAATCTGTTTCTCTGAGTGAAATTATTTACCACTCTCTCAAACAGAGTTCAAAGTCAGAAAAAAGTCTCACTACTCTGATATTGGAAAAAAAGTTCCAGTACTCTGTTGAAAATTAAGGATTGTTCCTATATTCAGACACACTATTCACTTGTCTCTTATGTATGATTGAAAAGAACATATTGTATAAGTTGCATTAAATGTGTGTGTGTGTGTTTGTGTGTGTATATGCTTAGTCCCAAGCTAGGCTGAAACAGGAAATAAGATTTGTCCCGTGCTTGGGACCTAAGCAAGTGCATTCTAAATACTTAACAAACATTTAACACATATCTCCCTTGCTTCTCAGCTAACAAAGAGAGAGAGAGAGCCTATGGCCTAGGGGTTAAAACAACTGCTTAAGATGCAGTCGGCCCAGGTTCGAATCTCAGAAGCGTATGGCTGACTGATGAGAACAAATAAATTTGAAATGATCATATCTGTCTCCCTTAATTCTTTGTTAGCAAGCCAAAAAAATTTACACAAATATGAGCTGCCACTGCTGTGGCTACTGCCTGTAGATGGCTTTGGGCTAGGCTGAAACAGGAAATAAGACTTGCCCCGTATATATATATAAAACAATTTCTAAATTTATATCTTCCTGCAAGATAAAAATTTAGAAATATTTCAATTATTTTAAATAGACCACAGAGAAAAGTGGGGAGGGCATGGTGGCTCAGTGGTTAAGACATTGGGCTTGTCAGCTGGAAGGCTGATAGCCCTGGTTCGAGACCCAAGCTCCATGCGATGGGGTGAGCTCCTGTCCTTGCCCCACCTTCTGCCAATCTAGCAGCTTGAAATGCAAGTAGATAAATAGGTACAATTTTGTTGGAAAGGTAACAGTGCTGTATGGCATCATGCCGACCACATAATCATGGAAATGCCTTTAGACAGTGCTAGTTCAATGCCTTGAAACAGAGATGACCCTATCGTCAGCAACAACTAGTGGAGTAAAATCCATAGGGATTCCTCTTTCTTTACTTTTTACATAGAAAAATAATGCATTTTCCTCTACCTGTTTTCCTGTAATCTGCTGACAGAGAATTTGCTTCAGAGACTTCTTTCTAAGGAGCAATAAATTTCAGTGAAATTATCTTGGTTGGATTTGTGTAATTACAAGGAAGCAAAAAGTGTATACAAATGTCTAGAATTTCATTACACAATAATATTTTCCATTCTTTGGTTCCCACAATCAGTTAAATCCCAAGGGAAAATCTTATGAATAAAGTTAACTTTTTTTTTCCAAACTGGAAAGTCGGGCAGCTAGAGTAGCTTTAGAGCAAAAAATTTTTTTTAAAGAAAAATGCGCAGTTAAAATTCTCTAGCAATAAGGAAGCTCAAAGTAGCTATCCAGAGAAATTTGGAAGAAGTTCTCAAATACTTCTAGAAGAAATTTATTATTATTATTTCTTTTTTAAAAAAGAACATTTTTTAAATAATGGTGTAAATGTTTGAGGACAGGAAGGCATGGAGGAACGTTGTCTATGGAGTTGTGATGGGTCGGAAACGACTTCGCAGCTAACAACAACAAAATGTTTGAAATACTGCAAAACTGATTTTGATTCAGTGATAATTTGGAATTGCAATAAATTGCTATGGTAAGTAAATTATAAAATTGTGTTTGGATGATTTGTGTGTTTACTTAATGTGAAGTCTAAGGACTATTGACTTGCAACTTCTAGTTTATATTCTTCCATTTTAAAGTGAGTTTTGGACTGAATGACCTTTCCTAAGATAGACCTTTTGTTCTATCTTAGAAGACAAACATTGAATAATATGGCAGAGTAATGTTTATTCATTTTTTATTCACAACATCAAAGGGCTATAAAACCAAGCCCAAAAAGGCAATATACACATCCATTATGTGTAAGGACTGGTTATATCAATTATATCAACATTACATCACATGAATGTATTCAGTGGTGGGATTCAAATATGTGAACAACTGGTTCTCTGTGTGGATGCTGCTTCCGGAAATCCATTCTGGCCTGTGCAACAAAAAATTAGCTACCGGTTCTGCTGAAGTGGTGTGAACTCGCTGAATCCCACCACTGAATGTATTTCGTTGGCATAGTTTCATGTGGTTATATTCTTAAGCTATAAGCAGTAGGACAGGATTAAATACAATTTTTTCAGTATAGTCCAAAACATGAAATTAGTCACCAAGTTTGATATTTAAGAAGAGATTGTAGAATAGTAAATGGTGAAATAAACATTAAATAGAAATAGAAAGCAGTGCATGCTTTTTTATTTTGTATTGGAAGCATATTGGTATGGACATATGTTATGTTTTAATTAAGTTATAAAACTGGATTTTTTTAAAGTCTGAAATCAATCTTGATCTGGATTTCAAAGCAGATGATTTATGCCCAGTATATTTATGGGAAAATGACTGATCATTCTTTTACTTGCTGTATCTACTGGTATAAGTTTTTTTAAGTACTATATGTTTTATTCTGGTTTTATGTTTTGCCTGCTTTGTATGAATGGGGATTCTAATATATGTAATATTTATTTATGTCAATACAAATGAACCAAGTCACATATTTTGGTGTTAGATGGGGAACCGATCATCTCCCAAATGTTGTTGAATAGAAGTCTCAATATCTCTTGTGGTGAGCCATGAAAGTTGGAGTTGCTTGTAGTTATGGCTTTAGCAATGTCTAGAAAGTAAGTGCTTTCCTAAACTTGCTGTTATATTTACAATGACAGGGTTTATGTGTGTATCTCTTTTCTTCATCTTCCTAGGTTTATTTTTTTCTCAGACGACTATTGAAAAAAGATTATTCTTCTTAGATTAAAATGGCCCATTAGAGCAAGAGTTAAAAATAACAATATATTTTATTAACCACTGCCAATGGCCATCGTCGATTGTTTGTTTCTATTTTTATGTCCTGTTTCTTGGATGTTCTTTTTTTGTATCATTTAGTATTCAAATTACTTTCCATAACTTTTATAGTATTTTCCAATTTCCAGTTGTTCCAATATTCTTCTCCCACCACCATGACTGCAAACAAATGTGTATAAATGCATAAATGCTGACAATGGGGGAAAAGCTGCGATACGTTGTGTGACATCATGTGACGTCATGAGTTTGACACGCCTAGTGTATTGTGTATTGTATTCAACATGATGCTGGAAAATGAGCTTCCTCAAATCAGAAGATAGTGCCTTGGGGCTTACAATGAAACTGATTAAAGCCAAAAAGCCATAAAGCTGCTGATATGAACAAACAAGAAACCTGTAATGGAAAGTTAGGTAAATAATTTGTACTGGGATATCAAAACCATTCATTAAGATAAACTTGAAGATGTCAGAACAGAAATCTTCAAGACTGAATGTTGGTATTCTCAGAGTCAGTGAGCTAAAACACTGAAATAGGTTACTTCTGGTTAGAGGAGCATCACATCTTCCACTGTGACAAGTACAAAAGAATAAGTGAAGTAGCCATCAGTATTAACAAAATAGTATCAAAGTCAATACCCCTCCCCCCTGCAAATGGGAGAATAATCTCAATTTAAATCCAAAGCAAGTCAGTCAGTAGGATGTTGATTTCAATATGTATCTCTGTCATAAATGCAGAAGTGGAAGTTCAACAGCTCAGTGTAACACCTTGCAAACAAAATAAAACAAAAGACATCATGTTAATAATATAATAAATGAATGTTAAAGTTGGAAGTAAAATAAGATTCTTTTTCATGTTGTACAAAATGAAGACATGCTAAGGAATGCTGAATCTATTGAATAAGTTGCCTTGTCTTCTGTGTTTGCAGTATATTATCCAAGATATTGCAATCAACAGCACATGGAACAAAATCTGCTAGATATACAGGCTGGACCAAAAATACGCAAGCACACACACACACACACACACACACACACACACACACCTAGAAAAAGCAAAATTTAAATAATTACTTGTTGCAGAAAAAAGTGAAAACAAAAGCCATTCTCCTGTTTAAAAACCCCAATATAATGTCAAAGCCAATCCCATAAAAATAAATGGAGATAAAGTTAAATCAGTAAATGTTCTATATCTTTCTAGACTGAAAAATTCACATGGGATGGTACTTAAATGTCTGTTGGAAGAAATATTATGACAGATCTATACAAAACATGAAAATATAGAAACATCACACTGACAACAAAGATTGTCAAGACTATGAATTTCCCAAACATAAGATATGGCTGTGAAAGCTGGAGCATTAGAAAGATTAAAAAAGTGATTTGAAACTATAATGCTAGAGAACATTATTGGGAATAACGTGGACCACAAGAAGATCAAATGTCAGTCCTAAATGTAGAGAAACCATCTTGCTCATTAGAAGCACTAATACTGAAGCTAAGATTTAGCTATTAAATACAAAAGCAAGTGTTATTGGAAAAAGTACTAATATTTGGAAAAAAACAAAGACAATTGAAGAGGACAAGGTGAATAGATACTATCCCTGAAGACCAAAGAATTTACAAGTCAGAGAAGCAATTATCAACTATCCTAGATAAATGAGACGAAAGAAAGTCAGAGACAAGTGTGCAAACATGTTTTCATTACAATATTTGGACTTTCTTTAGGTTTCACATGAATGTCTGATTTAATTAATCCATTCTTTCATTAATATGATTTTTAAATTAGCAGCACTCTTTCCACTTTCTTGTGGAAATCTGAAAGAAATAACTTGGACTGTTTTATTGAATAGCAGAGGATTGATGCCAAGGCTTTGATTTCTTCCAAACCAAGCTTTTATAAAATTCAGATCTCGATTCAATTTAGTATTGAAGTCAAACTGCTGTTGACACAATTAATGCAATGAGACAACTTACCATAAGACTAACTTTTTTCAAGCAGATCTATCATACCTGGAGGGTACCAAGTCTAGAAGGGAAATATTTAGAAATACTCAGCAAAAAAGAATAAGAATGATTTCACTGATATTATAAATGATATGCAGTGGGGCAAGTCAGGTGGATGTACATAACAAGGTCCAAAAGAGAGAATGTGTTAAACATGTAAAAATCAGTGACTTTGTCTAATTAGAATACAACAGCAGTCAAATCTAAAAATTAGTAATATATATTTGTTATATGGTTGGCATTTTGTTCATTAGTCTAATTTCCTTTTTATACCCCTTTCTTCATTTTGCAAAAGTATGCTGCTGATGAGAAAAGGAAGATATAAGTCAATTGTTTCCCAAGTAATATTGATAATGTAAGCTAGAGTTCCCCAATGTTGTGGACCAGTGGGGGGGGGGGACACAAGGGATGGTTCCACATGAGTGATCAGCAAGCACCTGTATACACATGCAGCTCCAGTTGCACAATCTCCATTTTTGCAAGCAGCAGCCACGTGTACATACCACTCACTTAAATGGAGAATGTGTCCTCACTGTTTTTTTTCTATGATCTGGTTGCAATCCTTTCAAGGCCCACTAGTGGACCATGGCACACAGGTTGGGGACCCCTGATGTAAGCAACCCAAAAGATCCTGTCCCACCTTACAAGAAACCTTTTATTCTAAAACTCTCTTCCTTTCCATATCTAACTGAGGACAAATATGGCAATCACAAATTTCTTTTAGCTGTAAGAACCTGCATGAACCTATCATAAATGTGCTTTAATACTTCTCCCTTCAAAACATTAGTGAATCAGCAAGGATACAGTGCTGTAAAATGTATATGCAATGAAATTGGGACAACTCTCAAGCGATACATAGAAGAAAGATAACAATGAAGACTTTCCACAATCTATGTAATTTGTGGGATTCCTTTCCCAAATCTGGGGCACAGTTTGAATGTTCTCATAGGGATAACATTTCATACTAAGATCCATGATGAAAACAATAAAGGACAGAGGAAGTCAGTTGTAATAAAAAGTAAAAACCTTTTGCATGCTAATTTCTCATCTTTCTTCTTGCTTTTTGTAATTCAATAAAAAAGAAAGGCAGGTGAACAAAGCTCCAGGAATAGATGGATAGTAGATTACAAAGCAAATTATGAAAGAGTCAGTAGAAGGTTTCATGAAAAATAAAAGGACATGTAAAGTTCTAACACTGATATTTATAATAATAAACTATTTCCACAAATATGTAATGTCTGATGGTTCCTTTCAGGAATGATGCAAAGCAATAGAGATACATCATTATTCTGATAGTGAATTGGGATCATATATTTTTGTAGGGTCCAGAAGTAGTTTAATTTTGTAGCATGAGAAAGGAGTAGAAGGAGACAAAGTCACCTTGGCTACCAGCATCCACAAAGGAGCATCACAGTGTCAAGAGGCAGTGCAGCACATAATACACTGCTTTCTCTATTCTCCCATGTTACCAGTGGCTGAAGGGACTGGTAGCTATGATCATTTGTTGCAATTATTTAAGCAGTTATTGCTTTGCATCCTTTGATATACACTGAAAGTCAGCTTACCTTTAGTTCACTTTCCCCATCTATCTTTTTAAATTTTCACATTTTGCTTGATGAGTCCTCAATTACCCTGATATTTGTCCCAGTATTTTTAAAGGCATGTTCTTTCTGGCTCTCTACCATCTGAGGTCAGAAAATAGACCAGAAAGCACATTTGGGAAAGCTACAATCTGGAAGACTGAAACTATAATTCTGCTATGCAAATTGTAGGATTAACATTCTTAAAAAGCCCTTGAATTAGTATGAATGATTGAATTCATAAGTGGAACCAATCCATGCTGAAGTTACAGAGACATCTGAATTACTGCGCCCAAAGTTTTCTTCTTGGTTTGCCAAATTTGTGATCAGCCTTTTTTTTAATCTAGATTCAGGGCTTTAGGATTTCTAATGTAACTCTAATATTTAGTAGTGATTTCAAAAAAGAACGTTTCTCTGTTTAATTTGAGTAATGACCAGAGAAAATGAATCATCTATGTTTGGGAAATAAAATGGTCTATTGCATAGCTAATGTTTTATACAATGAAGTTGTCTCCAAGTTTTTTTCCAGGCAGTAAATTATCCAATAAAATAAAGCTTAATGTTTGTTTTATTATTTGCATCTTGGTCAGTGGCATTATTTGTAGCTAGTGTAAATGGAAAGAGATAACTAAATAACATAATTAAAATTAATTCACAGTTCACTTCCTTCTTCAGTTAAGACTTCAATTCAAGGCAGAAGCAGCATTGGTTTAGCTAACTGTTTCTGCCTGATTTTTTTTCTTGCACACCACTGATGGTGTGGTAATTTCTGTTCTCATTTTACCCTGGACATCATGTAATAGAAGGATAAGCTCACCAAACCCATTTGAAGAAGGTTTACACATCAAATTTAAACTAATAGCTTGGATATTAAAATGTACTTATTTAGCCCCTAAGCCTTCTACCAGAGGGAGAAAAATAATCAATAATATCTCAAACTTAATGACTTGTAAGACAAGTAAATTAGAGTTGAGGGTGAATGATATTGATCTAGTTATTCTCTAAGGTGGAACATATAATTTTCTTCATGTAATTAAATATTCCATATACATTCTGGAAAACACCACAGTTAGCAATATCTTTTTACTTTAAATTTTCAAATAGTCATTTTGCTTCCTTCAATTCCATAGCTACCAGTTTCTCATCTGAAAAATACTCTAACAAACTAAACTTTCATTTTAATATCTAACTTTGATTTATAGCCACAGTTTGAAAATCTATTTCAGCTGAAACAGGACAGAGTTAGAGATTAATTTACATAGGACCATTGTCATTTAGCAGCTGGATGGGGCAAAGTAGATTTGACAATCCAGATTCAGATGTGAGACTCAAGATAGGGACTAGTTCAACTCTGACTTCAATCATTAATTCAGCAAATTCAACTTATGACTCCATTTGGGACTGAATTCTGATTATAAGTTGTGATAGCCATAGGTTGAGGTACTCACATGATTGGACCCAATTTAATGACCATTTCTGAGTAAATTGCACGGTCGTAACTGTGAATATTTTCACCTGAATGGGCATTTTAAAATGCTGCAAACTGACAAAAATGTGAGCCAGTAGCAAAGCACCCAAAATGTGATCATGTGACTGTAGAGGGTAACATCACACATTTTACAACAGCAGAAGTGCTGGCCTACCACACCTGGAGGCTATTAAGTGCAGGTCTGGGACAACTTGATGCAGCCAGCTTGGTCTGCCCAGCTCACCACCACCAAGTTCTTCTGTCAACTCACCACTGTTAAGTCATTGCAGGACAAGTCAACATGGCCAATTTGCCTTGGGAACAACTCACCATGGGCAGCCAGAGGGAGAGCCAGATGTGTGGGTGGGCAGGCGAGTGAGGAAATGGGCAGAGTGCCATGCTGAGTTATCCCATTCTGACCAAGTACTTGATGGGCTGTAAAATATCTTTTCGGAAGACTGTTGTAGCTCCAAATGACAGTTTGATTAAATGACTGGTTTTAAATTGAGAAGAACCTGTAGTAAAAGGTAAATAACTAGTACCAGGCCTCTCTCACATTTACAATATACTGTGATGGTACTGAGCTTCTTTTAAGAGTTATAATAAGGATGCTAAGAGCTGTGGTGGTGCAGTGGTTAGAATGCAGTACTGCAGGCTAATTCTGCTGACTGCTAGCAGTTTGGCAGTTCGATTCTCATGGGCTCAAGGTCGACTCAGCATTCTGTCCTTCTGAGGTCAGTAAAATGAGGACCCTTATTGTTGGGGGCACTACGCTGACTCTGTAAACTGCTTAGAGAGGGCTGTAAAGCACTGTGAAGTACTATATAAATCTAAGTGCTATTGCTAACATTCCAAAATAGCATATGAAATGCTATATAATACACTATTGGGTTTAATTTCATTTATTTAGCAACATTAGTTAAATTACTCATCAAAGATCCATCTCAGGTTTGTATCCACACAACCACAATAAAATCAATGTGACCCAGAATTCAATTTTGATGGTGAAATATATGTATATATACAATATTTTGGCCAGTGATGATGCTGTAAATGAAATCTTCAATATAACTGATGTTCCTGTCTTTTCTTATTCAGCCATGCTATAGATATATAAAAAGTAATGTTAGCAAAACCATAATCATCACTTATCCTAATCACTCATCACAGCAGTCAGAAAAAAGGAGTGCTTCAGTAAGCAAAAATGAAAAATGATGCCTTATATCCATAATTCAAGAAAATTTCTGATTAAAATGGTGCTCAGAAGCAAGAAACCTGTTTTGCATTTGGCAGCAGTTCAATAGCCTTGTGCATCAACTCAAGGAATGAATAATGAGAAGCAACTGGGTGGAAGGTTCTGGTCTCAAAACAGCAAGAGATGCAATGAAGCCCAGAGAAGCCTGAAAGAAAAGACTTTTACACAGTACTATAATCTGCTGCTTTCCTTCATCCTTTGATGATCAATATAGACTTTTGGCTTATGGATAGAGGTACACAACACCAGATGATTAGGTAAGCAGAAAGGACAAGAAGAGTAGAAAAACAATGAAGGCCCAGAAATGGAAGCATTGTGAGGGAAAGAAATAGATCACAAATTTTGGATTCAAAAGCTTTTGTGCTTCTTCATACTTAGGTCTTAAGAACCATGACAATTAAAAAAATCTCAGTTTAGCAAGAAAACTGCACAATTGTTTCTGAGTGAATTTCCCTGAAGAGAAATCAATAAGATCTTCCAGTTATCTAATGTAACTAATATATTCGGGTGATGTGGATTAGTGTACAACTATATCACACCAGCTTGATTTTTTTCCAAACCATTATTTCCCAACTATTATGGTAAACTCTAATTCAATAATTTCAGAATTCCAGGCTGAAAGAGGCAATGGCAGCTATGTAATTCACATTGCTAGTTTCTCATACGAATGAAGACGTTCAGAAAAGAGTATTTTCAGTTTAAAAGATTGTTCCCCACCCCATAAAAAGTAAGCAGATTTCACAGAAAAGTACATGGCTTTAGACCAAAAAGCAAGAATACAAAACTGGATGCAAAGTAATATTGAATGATAAATTGACAAATAAACTCCAGAAGTGGCTAGTCAGTATTCCTAGATATTCAGAAGTAAAGTATGCTGTCCATATTTTTAAATTATTATTGAAGATAACTTATTCAGAATAAAAGGTGTAAAACCAATGCTCCTGTGGACAGTTATTGTAAGTCACCTCTGCAAAAGGGAGAAGTCAGTCCAGTTTGTTTGCTGATAGTCCATATACCATCTGAGACACTGTTCCACCATTGAGTTCGCTGATCAGCTGCCCCATTTATAGATGGATGAAAAGCCAATGACAGTCCATGTGACGAGCCAATTAACTTGAGAAAACCCCTCCAGAACCTGATTGTAAACTGCAACCCCCTGGTCTGAGATTATTTGTTTTGGTGCACCATGCAGTCTGTAGACATGCTTCGAAAACATCTTGGTTAGAGAGTCCTTTGCAGGTGATGAAATGAGCCTGCTTTAAAAATAGATCTATCACAGTCCAAATCACTGTATTCGTCCTACTTCCACTACAAAATCCATAGCAATTTTGTCCCATGGTCGGGATGGGTCTGCCATCAGTTGTAATAATCCAGGTGGGTTTCCCGGAATTCTTTTCATGATGGCACACACAGCACAGCTCTTGACATAGTTCTCTACATCCCGTTTCAGACCTGGCCACCAAAATTGCTGTCGAACATGATGCAGTGTTTTTAAATATCCAAAGTGTCCAGCTTGTTTCACATCATGACCTGGGCTGGAGAGCATCAAGGTGGAGGGTTTCAGGCAAATAAAACTTCCCCCGTTTGTAAGCCAAACCATCCCTGCACATCAAGGAGATTTGGTTTTCCTCAAACCATCGATCGTTGAAGAGTTCCTGTTTTAATTTCCTTGCCCCAGGGTCATCAGGGTTTGGGACATTCAAAGATGAGGCTCTTTGTAGTGTTAGTTGAGAAGCAGCTTGCGGTGGAGATATAATTGCTTCATTAACCTCTTCATGCTGGCTTTTGTATTGATATAATCAGGATAAAGCATCAGCTAAAAAGTCCCCTCCCCCCGGTATATACTTCAGGGTTAAGTTAAATCGGTTAAAGTATTGAGCCCACTGTACTTGTTTTGGAGACAGCTTGCGGGGAGTTTTCAGTGCCTCTAGGTTTTTGTGATCAGTCCATACCTCGAAAGGCACCTTGCTCCCTTCTAGATAGTGTCGCCAGCTTAATAGAGCCCAATGAATTGCAAAGGCTTCCTTCTCTCACACTGCCCACCTTCAGTGAACTTTTTTGAGGTGTAGGTACAGGGCTGTAGGACTTCATTTTGGTTCTTTTGCAATAGTACAACTCTGATGGCCACGTCACTAGCATTGGCTTGAATCACAAAGGGGTTCCCCTGACAAGAAGCTTTAGGACTGGTTTGACTGTGAATAGTCTTTTCAAATTCTCAAAAGCAGTCTGATAGTTCATAGTCCTTACTAGCGGCTGGCCTAGTCGCAGCTTCCCCCCCTCTTTGCCTGTCTTTAATAAGTCTGTGAGGGGTAAAGCAATTTCAGCAAAGGAGGGGATGAACTGTCAGTAAAAGTTGGCAAATCCTAGAAAGCCCTGAAGCTGTTTGTGAGTCTTTGGAGGTTGGCATTCAATTACGGCTTTCACTTTAGCAGGGTCCATTTCAATGCCCTCCCTGGAAATTCTGTAACCAAGATAATCTAGTTAGATCTGATGGAACTCACACTTTGATAGTTTAACATATAGTCTGGCATTCAACAACTTCTTTAATGCTTCTCACACTAGTTTTATGTGGTCAGCCATATTCATGCTGTATATCAGGCTATCATCAAGATGCACCCAAACTCCTTTGTATAAATCATCATGTAGTACCTGATTGATCAGCTGCATTAAGACAGCTGGAGCCCCCTGTAGTCCAAACAGCATGACTTTAAATTGATAACTCTCCGTGGGACTGTTAAAAGCAGTTTTCCATTCATCTCCTTCTCTTATTCTTACTTGGTAATATGCCTCTCTTAGGTCCAATTTAGTGAAATCACTCCCCTTTGCCAGGAGAATTAGTAAGTTATTCAGGAGGGGGAGGGGGTGTTTGTTCTCTATGCTCACAGCGTTTAACCCTTTATAGTCTACGCAGAGATGAAGTGATCCATCTTTTTTCTCTTTAAATATCATTGGAGCTCCTGCCTGAAATTTGGCCTGTTCAATAAATCCTCTTGCTAGGTTCTTGTTCACATACTGTTGCAGTTCCTCCATTTCAAGGGGGGCAGTAATAGCGTGCATCCTCGGCCATGGGAGTTTAGCTCCTGGTAACAGTTCAATGGGCTGTTGGGGAAGCAGAGTGTTGCATTCTTTCTCACTAAACAACTCTGCTAGATCCTGGTATTTGCTAGGGATGAGTGGTTCACCTGGTTGAGACAGGGTGGCTATCTTTAACTCGGTGGACGGCCTAAACTCCAGTAACATTGGTTGAAATAAGGGGGGTCTTGGGCCCTACAGGTAATCTTACAGTCCTCATCCCCACTGAAGTGACTTATGACCATTTTTCACACTTTTGACCGTTGCAGCATCCCCAGGGTCATGTGGTTTATATTTGGATGCTTGGCAACTGATTCATATTTATGATGGTCACAGTGTCCCAGGGTCATGTGATCCTTTTTGCAACCTTTTGACAAGCGAAGTCAATGGCAGAGCTGCTGTTGGCCAAGTGCTATAATGGGACTTCCTTCAGACCCTCCCTCCCTTTCATTCCATTCTATGTCCCTCATCTTTTCCTTCCTGTTTCCCTCCCTCCCTCATTCTCTGCCTTCCTCTTTCTCATTTCCGTCTCCTTCCTTCTGAAGAAAAAATTGACTCCCCATTTTCCCCCTCTTCCATATATTTATCAAAAAAGAAAAAGCCTCTAGAGACAGAAAAGACAAGCCACTGAGGGAACTAGCTTTAAAAGGTGCATTCCCCTTTAAGAATTAGCTACTGGCTAGAAAGGAAAGTTAAGGAGTGGCAGCTGACACTTAAGAAACAAAACAAAATAAAAACAAATGTAGCAAGTACTGGCTGCCACTTAAGGAAGACTCCCCAAATGGTTCCATTCATAATTAAATGAATGCTACAGGCAAAATCCATTCAGGACAAAAATACTTCAAAATTCCTTGCAGCAAAACCTACAGCTAACAATAGCAGAGCAAAAGAATTAGAACCTCAAATCCAACAAGGGATATGTTGGAAAACCATTTGTCTGAAATAGTATAAGATTTCCTGCCCTGAGCAGGGGGTTGGACTAGAAGAGCTCAAAGGTCCTTTCCAACTATGTTATTCTATTCTATTCTACTATCATTGGTGGAGAGGGAAGCCATTTCTTTATATATTTCTTTTCTTTTTCTTTACTATATTCTTATTTTTTCTTTCTTTTCTATTTTTCTTTCTGCTTTCCTTTTCTGCTTTTCTTTCCCTTCTATTTTTATTTTTATTCTTTTTTAGTTTGCATTAGTTTTTATTACTGTAGTTGCAATTTGTAATAAAATTATTATGAGAAAAATGATCACAGCAATATTTGTGCCCTCTGGGATTGGGACATTTTTGCCACATGATCCCTATGATTGTTGGGGAGAAGGTGACTAAACAGAAAACCTAGGAAAGCAAAAAACCAGCAACTGTGTTATTTGTTGGAAATGCCTATAAGTATGGATGTCCATGGGAGAAGGAAAGAAGAGAACTGATGAAACATGAGCATAAATTATTAAATAACAGTTTCATATTATATAGGTTGTCTGTCTGGTATCACTATGTACTGTGGATGCCGATGATTGGAGAAATCAAAAACAAGCAACTCAAGAAAAAGTGCTTCTTCTCCCAGCTTCTCAGTAAGAATCTTGGATAGCGTCTTCTACCTAGCTCAGGCAATGGGTGAGATTTCTTTTTCAGAAGCTCATGGAAGAAGCCAAATAGAATATTAATCAATATGGGTACCTTATTAATCTTGACATGTAGAACATTTGCATATACTGTCTATATAATTCTAATTTACATTTTTAATCACTCGGGTTTCAATCAGCTGGGTACATGAAATTTAGAACAGGCTCAGTATTCAAGTAGGCTTTCAGAACAGACACTTGTAGGACTTTTTCCTCATGGCAAATAGGATTTATTTGCATCAGGTACAATGAAATAAAATGTCAACGTGTATCTTGTGCACTAGAAATTAAATTGTAGGAAATAAACAGAACGTCTCAGGTATTTTATAGCCTCCACTCTGATCCGATTTCTGATGAAGTAGATAAAGAAAATATGTATCATAGAGTGTCTGTCATATTTCTTGACTTTCTATCTTGAGCTACATTCCAGGAGTGGAAAAACAACAGAAAATCAATAAACATGTATATTAGGTTTGACAGAACCCTTCTTCTAATATGCATAAATGTCATGAAATGGTGGTTTATATGTCATGAAATAGTGGTTTATTACAAAATTCTCTACTGAATGCCTTCATTCTGATGATCATTAAATTTCTCTTTTCCTCTACATATATACATATGTATAGGGACATGTATACATTCTGTTTAGGACATTTAGCCCCATCCAAAACTAAAGGTAGAAATTTTCCACAACCAGGGAGAGACCAAAGTCACTTTGCCTTGCTTCATATCCTTCAATTCTTGCAAATCATCCTCATTTTCATAACATCTGTAAATGAGTTCACACATTTTCCTTTCCTTTTAGATTTCTAATAATTTTGCAGGGTCTCACCAGTTTTGTTGAACCATAACACATCACTCTTTCTCTTCCTCTCAAACTGCACATATTGACATATCCACTGCCCATCATGGCTTAGATAAATCAAAATTTTAACATATTTTGTAGACCAGATTGCCATTCCTGGACATACTCGTTCCTACAGTATGTAGCATTTCCTGCTAATGGTGAGGAAACCACAGGTAAGTTAGGCATCTGCAGCTTAATATGCTATGAGTACAATCAAAACCCAGTTATAACCTCTGTTATCTCTAAAAGCAGAACAGAACAGTTTTCCAGTTTATTTTTTATTAGGAATATACAAAATTATTCAAAGGAGAAGGGGATGCTTTGTAACAAAACTGGATCTAGTCACGATAAAAATAATCAGCAAGGATCAGAACAAAGGTTCCTATAGTAGTCACCCAGATTCTTTGAGAACCCCCAAGTAAGAGATTAATCTACCTGTATTCTCCACCAACCGTTAATCAGAAGCACATTGATGATCATACTGGAGACAATAAGCATTGGCCATTATAACTAAAATCCATTGATATATTTATCCTTGACAAATTAATCTCATTTCTTTTTACTCAAGTTACTCAAAGGTGTATATTACTACATCTTATGATAGCAAATTCTTCAGCACTACTATGTGTCAAGCAATGATATTTTTTATTTACCCTGAATTTTCCATTCAGGTAGAATTATTATAAGTTGCATAATTTTTTCTCAGCATAATTCTTGTACTTGTGTTCTTAATTTCATGAAAGAACTGATCTAAAATCCTGAAGCTTGACATATGATGAGATTTACTTTGGTGTATTTTTTTTAAAGTGTCAGGCCATATCGATGTGGCAGTATTAATTTAGCTCTATATAACTAAAAACAAAAAAAGTACTAAACAATAAGGATACATTTTCAGATTTTTCTTTACCAGTTCAATAAAGCATTTTATTGCTGAGCTGGGCAATGGATGGGGAGAAAAAAGATATCAAAACTAATTTTCTGTAAGAGAACTCTTGTACTAGCTTGACAACTGCTATAGGATTATTTATAGTTTTTAATTCAATACTTGCTTTTATGGATGGATTATAGCATTTTACCAATATTTTATCTTAGATACAATAAACTGCCTAAAATCAAAAGTACAGGTGGCATCAATAATTGGTAATAGATGAATAAAATTCCACTGCTAGAATCTAGTTTAGAGTTTGTGAGAAATCAGTCAATTTTGTCTATTGTCAGTTCCAAATTAGCAATATTGTACAGTCCATCACTGTAAACAGTTTAAAAAGGCACTAAATATATGAAATACAAGAAAAGAAAAAATATGGTTCACTAGATGAACCATAATGATCAACAATGATCTCAAAATCAATGTTTTGACTATTTGAAGCTTTCAAATTACATTTTTTAATAAGATAGAGCAGGCGTTCCCCTAAGGACAGTAATAGAGAGCTTGGGCACAATTTGGCTTATATACTATATGCATGCAGCTAAAGCCAGGTTTTATCCCAAAGATGCCACAATCTTAAATCTAGCAAACTTCAATTTTAATTTTGAATTTAACATCGATACATTTCAGTTCAAATTTGATATTTGATGATAGCCAATATTCACTCTGAAATTATCTGAGATTTAATCGGTTAAAATACATCGTATAAAGAGTAAAATGGAAACCATTAAATGTTAGCAAATTCTTCATTTTTCAATAAAATGGGATAAGAAAACAGAATGGAAAATGAATTGTGGGATTAGTCTTCCTACATCCTTTTAAAGGCAGAATTATCAGAGATAAGAAAAAGATTTTAGCAGCCACCAAACTGTTCAACAAAGAACCTAAATTGTCCCGAACTAATATAGAAATAAAAATTTTAAAACCCTTACAAAAAGCAAGCACTTGGTCAAGACCCTGAGACCATCTGCTTTTTTCAATTTGGCCTGGATTATTGGTAAGTTTGTCTCTTGTAGGAGTCACACAGATGCCAAATGCCAGATAGAACTCATGGACTTTCTAAAACTAAAACCTTTGTGTCTACCTTGCCATTGTTAGACCATCTGCCTTCTTGGCTTCCAGCTATATCTTTAGCCTTGGCAAGCATATTGCTTTATAGAAATTATGCAAATAGGTTAGGGTAAGACTGCCCTTTTGAAGGGCTTCATTCTGCTGAATAGTATGCAAACAGATGTCAGAGTTGGTGGTAGTCTGACAAGATGCTCCAGATAATTTCCAAACTGAGCATTTGGACCAAGCTTTGGTGGAGGCAGTCTGCCGAGCAAGAAGAAGTGATAAATGTACTCATTCATAGATCTTGCAGATAGCATTTGGGTCATTGGAGCACAGATGGCCCAAATAGAACTGGCAAGCAAGCTTTGGCTTTCAGAGTTGAATAACTATGCTGTAAAGGATCTGTTGCAGAATACTATCAAATTATTTTCATCTTCTTAAAAACAGTATTTGGTAACAAGATATATTGCTATATTCATAGAAGGAAAGAACATTTAGGGCCAGGTCCTAATATTGTCCTTGCTCTATCTGTTCAGTGCTAAAGTTGAAATTTTACTCAAACAAACAGAAGAAGAAGTGATAGGGAAAACAATTTGACCCAAGAATAATGTTATTAATAGTTAAATTAGACTGCTATCAGTGACCCAGAAAATGTTAACATTGGCAAATAAAGTGAAAAACAATTTGAATTAAAAAAAGGGACAGAACGTTGACTGCATTTCAGCCAACATCTTGGGGGGGGGGGGGAAGAGGGAGAAGGAAAGAGAAACTTTCCATGGATGGTCACTTCTGGTCACATTTAAAAATCTTAAGAATCAAGAATATGTTTGAAGCCTGTTCCCAAACAATGTTCAGCCTGAACAGTCTAATCTTAACCTAAACACCCCAGCAGAAGCAACAGTAAATAGCAGAGTAAGGAAGGATGCTGTCTACATATTCTGCTATACATCTTCCAAGGATGACAGGTTGACTTGATTTGACAAGAAATATTTAGCTATTTAGAATTACAGAGGTAGGAGGGACCTTGGAGGTCTTCTAGTCCAACCCACGGCACAAGCAGAACACCCCATACTACTCTAGACAAATGGCTGTCCAATCTCTTCTTAAAAATTTCCACTGATGGAGGATCTACAACTTCTGAAGGCAAGCTATTCCACTAGTCAATTGTTCCCACTCTCAAAAAAAAAAAATTCTCTTAGTTCTAGGTTGGTTCTCTTCTTGATTCTGCTACTTTGAAACAGTGGGGTAACTAGGGATACGGGTAAAAGAAAATTGATTTGGGGAAAAGACAATTACACAAAAAAGACCAAAACCAGGTAAAAAAGGAGCAACATAATAAAAGAAAGAGTACATTCTAATTCTGTCTCTCTCCAAGTGAATCTTCCTAAAAAAGAATTGAAATACAAACAACATGAGCAGCATTCAGATAAAAGATCTGGTAAATATACTTTTTAGAAGTTAAAAAACTAATTGGCTAGTTATTCTTGTCAATATCAGAATATCACTAAATCTCCCCCTCAGTATTGTTCCTGCATGGAAGGAAAGCCAACAAAATGTTGAAGAACCTGCAAAGCCAGAAAGCACCAGAATGTGTCTAACAATTTTATTTATTTATTTATTTATTTATTTATTTATTTATTTATTTATTTATTTATTTATTTATTTATTTATTTATTTATTTATTTAGATTTATATACTGCCCTTTCCCAAAGGACTCAGATTTATTGATTTATTTCAAAGGGTTGATTTAATCATATCATTTGAATGGTAGCATTCCTTTGATGTTTCATATGGCCCATGTCAGAAGATATGGGATAAAAATTATATCATATTATATGTGACATTTTACTTTGATACACTTTGATGATACATAAATATTTGAACTTAAAAGAACATTCATTTGAATTTATATTATTGATTGTGCAAAGAGATAAATAAAATAACTGCATTAATTATGCAGTATAGTCTCATACATGTCTTCTTAGAAGTAAATCACACTGCAATCAGAGAAATGTATATGGAACTACAGTCTTATTTGTTTGTTTATTTATTTCTGGCTGATCTCGTTGTAAATTTCTAATGGAATTTCAGAGATTCCACCCAGAGATTCCATCAAATTGCAAAATCCTTTATAGGACTTTTCAACTGAAGCCCATCAATGCATTTCCCAGCCACTATTACCTGTTTGTATGAACTGCTTCCCCTACCCATTAATCTCTTCATTTTAATTAGGCTACAGATTAGAAGGATCATCTTAATATTGTTATATAAATTGACCTTAATAAATTCAGTGAACAAAATCCAGATCAATCTCAAAAGTACTCAATCTAGTACTTTTGTGCACATTTGATAATTGAAATCAAATTAATGATTTGATTTGGAAAGATAGGAGATGCTGATAAAAGAAACCAGTCAGAATTTTGATTGCACTATCGTGGCTGCCATCTTGACATTTGTTTTAACCATATCCTGTAGATACCTCAAATCTGAGCTAATAGTTTGGGGCTTCAGATTCAGTTTTTTCCATCTAGATCCGAGAATTCCAGTGGTAGGAAAGGAAAACAGAAAAAGCTACTAAAACAACCAAAGCAACAGACTATCTGATTTGTCCTGATCCTAGTCTTTTGTTTAATTAAAGACCATATCTGTATTTGTCAGAATTACCTTCTATGGTATATGCCTTGTAAACGTACAACTGGCAAAACAATACAAGTACATCCTATCACATACTTAGAAACATTTATGTGAGATTTAGATCCTCTCTCCCTCTGCAGCCTTAACTGCTTGGAATTATCAACATAATTATTTATTATTTTTGCCTCCTGAGTTGAAAACAATCACATTATGTAGCTAAATGGCAGCACCTAGCCACCCTTTGTTCATCTCAAAAGCTAAGCAGGGGCAAATGACCAATTTTGGGGTAGGGTACTACCAAGAAATACCAGGGCTGGAGACCAGATTCCCCAAAGAAGGCAATGGCAAATTGGTTTCCTATTGTTGTAAAAAACAATAACAACAACCAAGCTCCAGTCTACAAACTCTTTAGAAGTTAACTCAAAAGAGAATGTATTCAGTGCAGATTTCAAAAATGTATTTGAATCCTAGACATACAGTGTATGTTGTAAACACAATAGTTGTATGAAAGTACATTTTCTAATGAAAGGAAGAAAGCCTTGATTAATGCAGAATTCTCTGGGTGAATCAGAGCCTTGGTGAGGTTGAATGCTTAGAGACAGGAGGCTCTGTGTATCTATGTGTAATCTGATGCTATAACATCACCTTGTTTTTGTACAGAAAATCAGATAATTGCTTGTTTCCATTTTGAATTGTATATAACACCAAAATCACAATGCCCTAAATCATTTCCAGAAAGATTTGCTCTCCGTCTAAAAATATACCTAGGCTAAGAAGCATATTTATACAATAGATATCCTTTCTTCTCACTACAGCTTTCATAAATAATGCTAACTGATAGCATTGTGATATTGACTCTACACCTCTACTTTTCAGCAGGGCCAAAGATTGTCTAGCTATTTAATGAGGAGAATCTCTTTGAGGCTTAGCTCTAAAGTAAAAGATGAAGGAACCTTGGCTTTAAATGGATTTTACTGAGGTAGCCATTTCCTGAATATCATTATTATACATGCAGGGGAAGGGGATAGACACTTGCTTTGAATATAAACAATCTATGTGGCTTGTCATAAAAATCTATTTTGACTCTGCTTCAATTCTCTCTTAATGGCTTCCCATAAAGCTTAAGAAATTGAAATATAATACTGAAAATGCTTTTGCCCTGGCAAAACTGAAGGCTATAATAGTATTTGGAAGATAAGACCACACTCAGCATGCACAGCTGGTTTCTTTGCACAGAAGGAATGCTTGGAAAATTAGATTGTTTTTCTTGGACTTTTTAAAATGAAACTCTTCTTTTCATAGATCAAATCTCACATGTTTCATTGCCTTCCTGGCATTTCTTCATTCATCTTTCTATTGTTGGTGAGTTGTTCTGAGATCTCACTTGTTTACTGAAAAACTTTGTAGTTTTCAGTAATACATGACTGGCAACATTAGAAACAAAGCTATTTGTCTGTCAACAACTGGGTTTACATTCTCAAATATATATATTTTTTGCTGCACTTTTCAAGCACCTGGCTGAACTCGCTGAGTCCCCAATTTCCCTTCTCATATTTCTTACCTTCTTGGTATATTTTAAAATGTTCCTGGAAAATCCAGCATATCTCTTTATGTTGTGTGATGGTATAACACTTTGAAAAATGACTAATGCTAGTGTATGATAGTTTTAACTAAAAATAAAGGGGGAAAACTGCCTTTTTCTGAATAACCTTTAGTCATAACTGATCATAAGCCTACTATAGTGTAAGAGTTGAGAAATAAAGCATCTCATTTGATTTTTCCAAAATTAATATTTTTCCTTCCTTCCTTCCTTCCTTCCTTCCTTCCTTCCTTCCTTCCTTCTATAAAAACAATTACTGTTAAGACATGTAAGACCTCAAAAAAGCAGTTCACATTTCCTGCCAATCAGCCATGCCCTTTTCCAGAATACTCAATTCCATTTTCACCTTTGTTTTTCTGCTCTTCCACCCAATAATAGTCATTATGAGGTCATGAATCCTAATGAGTTGTTTATGTTTCATTCACCCACATAATTGGAGTTTATGTTTCTACCATCACCTTTCATATGATTGTTTTTAGTTTGGGAGCTTTCCTTGGACTTACTTGATTTTAAGTGCAGACATTTTATATAAATATCCTACTATATTTATGATATGCTATGGAACATAGCAATGACAGGATTCAATAGCATTTGGTATGTGTGTTTATTTAATGAACAAACACATGCTTACATTTCCTATTTCATTAGCAAGGTGACATACAACGCATGTTGGAAGAAGCATCCATCCATGTGAAAATCGTTAATGGTTATATCATGTTTTGAAATTAATATAACTCCTTCTATTCTCTTGACTATCATAGTTCACCTCACTTACATATAATAATAATGGCATATAGTTTTTTCCTGACTGTGAAATAACCTGTTCATATTACAGTACTACAGTGTTTGTTCAGTGACTGAACCAACCTGAATCTGGATTCATTAAGACATAAAAAGATCTTGCTGTTTAGCTTTCTCTTTCCTAGATAGAATGGGAAAATTGCATTTTAACTTAGAAAGCTTGTCTGTCTTTCAAAGGAGCAAAGTGCTTTCACTACCAATTCCCCACTTACAGGTGCTTTTTTTCTCATAGAACGCTCAGAATGGCATTCCGGCACCTTTTTTTGAAGAATTTTTTTCAACTTTTGCACAAGCTGTGCTAATCCCTCTATTGGCTTTCGAAAGCCAATAGGGTCTTTCTTTATTCTCCTTTTGGAGAGGGAGCTGCTGCTGCGATGTCGGCTGCAAGCAAAGTTCAGAGGAGGCAGGCAAGGCCTCCTGAGCTATGGCTTAGCAGCAGGTGTGAAGGAAGAGGGCCTGGGGGGAGGGGGAGGCCCATTAAAGGTCCTGTGAATTATGACACTGGCCATGCCTGTCCGTCACTGGATCCCTGCATTTAGGTGGGTTGCAGGCTGGTGCTGGCTGTTAGTTTGCGCCAGGCATGATTACATCGGCCCGATCTAATTTTAGAACCATGAAGGATTAGCAAGGTAAACTTTTCTTCAGTTAAAGTCATCTCTTGTTCATTTCATGGAGACATCTGGGTAGCCTTTATTTTGCAACAGTATATAACTGGTTTGCATTGTCTCCTTTATGTGTCCTTACATCTCCACCCCCCACCCCCAACTCCCCAATCTAACCTATATCTCTGAGATTTCCTGACAGTCAGCCATCCAAGCACTAACGAGATTTGACCCTACTTAGCTCCAAGCTCGGGAGGTGGTCCTCAATGGCCCCTGAGAGTAAAAGTTAGCTTTCTAAAAGATAGTCTCCTTTACTCCCTCAGCCAGGAACTGTGTCTCATGGCTACTATTTTAGTGGTTATCTAGATTCTTGCAGATTTTGTACATCTATCTGAAGTAGTAATCTTAAGCATTTTTTTCATGTTACTTAAGGATATACAACTATATTTTCTAATATTTATCTAATGTTACTTTTGCATCTACCTTTTTCAATCCATTTTCTTTCTGTCATTAATTCCCCAAGAATAAGAAATGTAAATTGTAAGCTCCTCATAGCACAGTTCTATATCATTGATAAAATACACTGGGCAATTATGGACATATTCATTCATATTCATAAATAGATTGAACTGTAACACTTTCCCTCTCATCTAAGCCTGTTCTCTTGTGTGTATAATTTGAACATAGCCAGGCCATTTTTTATCAGCAGTTGTAAAAAAATAGAAACAAAATGTTTAACTTATGTATTAATAACAATTTCTTTGCAATGCATTATCTTGTCAGTAACATGACTCCATCAATTAAGCACATATATGTTGAAGGCAGTGTATGCACTTGTATTAGACATCTATTATCTCCCATTGTTAGTCCTTCCAAAAGGAACTCAATATATGTCATACTATATATACAAAAATTTCTCCTCCTTTATTAAAGTGAAACACATCATTTTCCAAGTAGACAAAAATAATATTCCATCTTTACTATACCCACCTGCAGTATATAACCCACAATTTTTCACCCCTATTAATTTGATAAAACAGAACTTAGTGTTCTAAGTTCATCATGAACTAAGTCTGATGAAAATAACTATTTTGGTAGGGATGAATTAATAGCATGCATTTTGGGCTATAGAAGCATCTCAATCACTTGAACCAATGTGATCATAGTTTTAAAATGGTATGTACAAGCCATCAATAATGTGGTTGCTAATATAGGTAGGTCCGGCTTATGAGCTGTTTGTATTTAAGGAGATGCTCACAACAAATTCTAGTTTATTTGGTGAATGGCTGAAAGATGCATTAAGAATTGAATATGTATACACACCCAGAGAGAGAGAGACATATATATATATATGGGTCTTGGCATATTCGGGTCTTTTCCAGTGTAGGATTGAGGGTCCCACTCGTCATCTTCAGGCTGGTGTCTTCGGTTTCGTGCTTGTGCGAGCGAAGTGTAATCGGAACTGCTGTCTCTCTATAAATACTGGTGGGGATGTGTGGGGTGCTGGCTTTGTTGCTGTAAGCGGATTGGTTGGCTGTGATGTTACATCATGATTGGTTGATGGGGTTACTGTTAGAGGATTAGTTGGCTGATTTGTAACATCCTGTGTGGTTGAGGTGCTGGCTGTGTGCTCATTAGTCCTTTGTGTTGTAATGACCTGGGTAATGGGCTGTGTGATGAGATCCTGAGCTCTATTGTAGTGATTTCCTGAGTTCTGTGTTGAGTTCTGTGTTGAGTC
Source organism: Daboia siamensis (assembly GCA_024449315.1). NCBI lineage: Eukaryota > Metazoa > Chordata > Lepidosauria > Squamata > Viperidae > Daboia > Daboia siamensis. Next base: position 1,005,882 of record JAKJMR010018271.1, read on the forward strand.
CCACCAGGCTCAAGGTTGACTCAGCCTTCCATCCTTCTGAGGTAGGTAAAATGAGGACCCAGATTGTTGGGGGCAATTAAGATGACTTTGTAATAATGCCGCTTGGGGTGTGTGTGAAAGCCCTAATAAGCAGGCATATACATAGAATGAAGGCTACTGCTAAGCTTGTAAGCCGCCCTGAGTCTTCAGAGAAGGGCGGGATATAAATGGAATTAAAAAAAAAAACCTGGGTGGTTTGCTGTGTTGTGATATCCCAGGTTTTAGCATTGTAACCTCCTGAATTCTGTGATGTAATGTCCTGAGTAGAAGGCTGTGGTGTAATGTCCTGGGCTTTGGTTTGGCTTCGGGTTTGCGGTCTGGCCCTGTGTTCATGGCGTATGTCAGTTTGCTTTGTGTGGGGGTCGGGGGGGTGCAGCAGCTGGAGGTGCTGCTGAAGTTTGGCTTCTGGATGGTGGTTGCATTTTGTCTATGGGGTGGGTTTGGGTTTGAGTCTGGTGAGGGTGATTGGTGGTGGTGTCCTGTGTTGTTGTGGGTCCGGTGTCGGTTTTCATGGCTGGGACTCATTTGTTGACTAGGGCTAGTTTCCAAATGTCTGGTAGGCAGGAGGTATTGTCACGTTTATTCATGTTGTGGGGGTGTTTCTCTATTTCGATGGCTTCCATAATTATTCTCTTGTTGTAGTGTTCAGTTTTGGAGATTAATTTCCTTCAAAGTCAATTTCATGTCCTGTTGCTTTAAGGTGCTGGAAAAGGGAGGAAGATTTTTCTTCTTTTCTGACTGCGTTCTTGTGTTCTGCGATGCATGCATTTATTCTCCTATTAGTTTGTCCAATGTATGTGGCTGGGCATCTTTTGCATGGACTCCTTGGTTTTCATAGACTCCTTGGTTTTCTAGCCGGATCTTGTCTTTGGGGTTTCTTAAGATGTTGGCTATTTTTTGGTCAGTGCCGAAGGCTGTCTTGATATTGTGTTTGTGGAGAATTTTGCTGATTTTATCTGTGGTGCCTTTGATGTAGGGGAGGAGGGCGATGCCGTTGTCCTGTTCTGTGTCTCGGTTCTTGTGGGGTGTCTCTCTTTGGATTAGTTTGGTAATTGTGTTTCTTTGGAATCCGTTGGAAATTAATACATTAGTGAGAGTGTGTAATTCGGTTTTCAGGTGGTCTTTGTTGGCTAGGCGTTTGGTTCTGGAGATGAGGGTCTTGGCTACGGAGTTGATCTGTGCTGGGTGGTGATGGGACTGTGCATTTAAGTAGCAATTGGTGTGGTTTTTCCCCCCGGTAGATGGTGTGTCCTAGGGAACCATTGGGTTTTTTGTAGATTAGGATGTCCAGAAACGGGACTTGGTTATTAGCTTCTATTTCCATAGTAAATTGTATTTTGGGGTGTAGGCTGTTGAGATGTGTGAGGAAGTTGTCCAGTTTTTCTTTCCCATGTGGCCACATTACGAAAGTGTCATCTACATATCTGAGCCAGAGTTTGGGTTTGTGTTCAAGATTTGTCTAAGGCATTGGTTTCGAAGTGTTCCATGTATAGGTTTGCAATGACGGGTGAGAGAGGTGATCCCATAGGTGCTCCTTCTATCTGTTTGTATCTTTGTCCATTGTGGCTGAAGTATGTGTTGGTTAGGCAGTGGTTGGTCAGATCTAGGATGTACTTAGGGGGGTTGTATTTGTTTTGGATAGCTGTCAAGGCTTCTTTAATAGGCACTTGGGTGAAGAGGGATATGACATCGAAGCTCACGAGTAGGTCGCTGGGTTGCAGGTTTTGTTTCTTTATAGTTTCTATGAAGTGGAGTGAGTTTTGTACGTGTGAGGTGATGGATTTTGTGTAGGGCTGAAGTTGTTTGGCAAGGAATTTGGCAAGATTCTGTAGAGGTGAGCCTATGGAGCTGACTATGGGTCTGAGTGCTTTTGTTTTCGTAGATTGCTTATAGGCAATATGAACATGTGATAGAATATATATTCAATCTATCCTTCAGGGGTCACCATTGACTCAGGCAATTGGAGTTAATGATATCCCGAGATATGAACAGTGAAATGGGCTGAATTTCACTTGCCCACTTCTCCAGCTGTACACTTTTGAAGAGTCCCTTTAGGTTAGCATTAGAGTATATTGTTGTTATGCAGAACATTTCAACACTAGCATCTCTGGTTAAAAGATGTTTGGAAAGAGATCATGAGTTCTTGTCATTAATTAAAAACATAATGCAGAACAATATGGTCAAATAGTAAGAAATGATCTAGCTGCTCTTGGACTAGAAATCCCAATAATCCAAATGGTCAAGGAAAGCCACCCTAAAATTTTGTAGTCCTAAAGGGAAAAAGATATATTGATCTCTCTGGTTCTTGTCCAGCCAGGCAGGAGCGCTACAAAACAATTATTCTTTTAAAGTAGATTATTTCGACCACTTTAATGCCGCATCTACTGCATTCCTCATAACCATTTTTATACAATATTCTGTCCTTCCTTTTTGCTACTTCAATCAGATAACTAGATAGATGGAATCTGCTGATTCTAGAATCTAAATGGTTTGTTAAAATTGTTACACAACCTGGGGTATATATATATATATGAATACATGCTTATTGTTTTAGAATTTAATAATACTTTTGATACCATTTGATCTGTAATAGTGATCTCTGGTGTGTGGTGTCCATGTGTTCCTATGACACATTATGGGTAGTCCTCGAGGTACGAACCTAATGGAGCCCCTGCCCCATCGTAAGTCAAAAAGTTTGTCAAATGAATCAATTTTACAAATGTTTAAAATCAAATTCATTAATTAAATCAAATGGATTGTTAAATGAACAAAGATCTGACTTCTATTTCCTCTGATTTGTAATTAATAGCTGCCTGAACTGGCTTCTGGTTTGTGTGCTTGCGGACGTCCAGGAAGAGCTGTCTCCCTGCCATCCGATCCTTCTTCCTTGGAGGACCCTGAAAAGGGTCAAAAGTCTCCCTGGAGGGGCGACTACTGCAAGGAGGCCCTTCCTGTGATCGCGGAAGGGCAGGAACCTTCTGCTTGAATCCGGAGCAGCTCCTTTTGGCCCGAAGAAGAAGAGATTGGCCATCAAGATGGCCGATCATTAAGCCGTTCCCTGCCGAAAGCCCAAAGCACCATCTAGCACAACGAAGCAATCTGGAGGACCTGGGTGAGACCTTACCTTTTTAATTCCCCTAACTACCTTCCTGTGGGACTTTTCCAAAAATCTCATCCCCCTATTTTGAAAGACCGGCGACTGAATACTTGGGGAATAAATTTTAAAGCTTTAAAACCTTAAAAGAAATCAAATGGCAAAGAAATTAAGCAATCTTATTTGTACTCACTAAAAAGCTTCTATTTTTGTGGGGACCTATCACCCTATTTCCTGCTTAAACTGTGAATTAAGAAAAAAAATAGACTAATTGAACAAAAGCTTTCTATTAATCTGGAAAAAGACTTAACATTTTATTCTATATGCTATTGATGACATCTTGTGGTGAAACTTGATACAGCAAGTAAACTTTTTTTTATTGTGAGAGCTGACTGAATAACAGCTGACCTTGACATTACTTTCAAAGATAAGATAAGAATTGGGAACACCTGGCATTGAAAACAATCTTTAGGAATACTGGAGGTGGACAATCATTGACTCTTATTAAAATAGCCTCCATGAAAGACTCATCTGTAAAAAACAACAAAATTGAAGAATATATCCCACCACTTAATTACAAACTGATTCTTGATACACTTTTGGCAATGACTGAGCAAATTAAAGCCAAACTGAAAGATAAGTCTGACGGCCTAAAGTTACCAATTCAAACTTTGACCTTAAATGATGAATTGACAATCCAAAAACAAACAGAAGAAGTGGAAGTAATACTAAGATAGGAGATCTTAAAGAACAACAAACACAACTTACAGAGAACTTTGAAGCCCAAACCTTGATCTCAGCTATAAAACCTACAACTCAAAAAACAACAGTACCCAAAGAAAGCAACATTAAGAGGGAAGATATTAACGGCCTTCAAATACAGTACGTTGAGGATCCAGCCAATCAATTGATAACCATAACATCATCTACTACTTTTAACCTAAACCAGATGGAAGAAGAAAAAGACCAGACTGAACTAATGACAATTACAGTACACCAAACATTGAAAATTGAGCTATTAAAGCAACTCTTCAATGACTACAAAGGGGACACTTTCTTTGCAAAACTGACATTTGGATGGTCTCCCTGGATTCAAACAATGTGTGTAGGAAGAAAGGGAGACACATCTGAAAATCTAAAGGCACCAATATGGAAGCCTGATTGGCACAAAAAGAAGGCGAGTTAGATTTAAAAAATTAAATTTGTCTCTTTCTTGGGATTTGTAAGAATAGAGCTTAATAAATTTCTTTTAATGGGCTAAGGGGAATTCTTAGAAAATATAAACTGATTTTATATTTAGGTCTTAGACTGTTAAGGGAAAACAAAATTAAGCTATTAGAACATAACTCTGAACTATATTATAGAATTTTGAATGATATAAATAAAAGACATTATTTTAATAATTGATGAACTATTAAGATGACATATAGAATATATTTGTTGTAATGATATAGATATAAATTGACTTTATATTTAATCTTTAGGTGTTTAAGGGAAAGGAAAGTGGGCTGTTAGAATTGATTTATACTATATAATTTGGAAGGATATAACAAAAGATATTTTTCTAATAATTGGTGAATTATTTAGACGATAAATAGAATTTACTTGTAAAAATAAGAATGCATTGAAATGAATAATGTAAGTTCTGTAGACAGGATAAATACTTTTTACTGAAATAGGGAAATGTGGGTTACCCGAAAATTAAGTTTTTTCTTTGTTTTTTCCCCTTTTCTTTATATATCATTATTCCAGGATATTATATTGCAATTAGATAAAAATTAAAAATTAAAAACAGAAAGCACAGGACATCAGTCTAATAAATAATAATATTAAGTAGCATAGAAATTGATTTAAAGAATTGCAGAATATATCATAGTTTTATATATTAAGATATATCAAATAATATTGGAAAGTAAGTGTTATTATTTCACAGACAGTATATTCCATATACATAGCATGCTACCTATACTGGAATGGACAATCCACAGCCTATGAGCCATATGGGTCTAACTACTAAAGGAAGTTAGTGCCACACAGATATTAAAATAAAATGAAATAATTAAATTGCTTTTTAAAAATCAATGTTGTGGACTTTAACCATATTTTTCTATTAATTGGAATGTTTTATGAATAATCCAGGATACACTAGTGGTGAACCATAATAGTTGTCATTATTATTGTTGCAGAAATAAGTGGTACAATAGTCAGTGTATGAATGTTGTCATATGGCCTATATAAAAACAGAGGGAAGATTTAGGATTCAGCCATGTCATTATAGTTTCTTTTCTTTTCTTTTCTTTTAAAAAGGAAAAATAATAGAGATGCAAAGTGAAGTTGAACCTGGCTATCTCAAAGCACTGCATTCAATTCATATATTTATACAACAGCAACAACTGAAAATGGAAGATTCAGAATGACATCTCACAATGGGTATCTTCTTCATTGTTATGTTTTTCTTTTGGCAGCCTTTATGTTCTCAGGGGAAGAACTCTCACTTGTTACTTGCATCCAGTGACATCTATCAAAATAAGGATTTTAAAAAATGCAGTCATAATGAAGTCTTATTGTTTCACCTGCAATGTATTTTTCTAGGTTTAATTCCAGAGTGAAAAGAAACAATCTTGTGATTTATTGTTAGAAATTCTAGTTTCATCTCTCTAAATGTGACAAAGAGGGACCTTTCCGACAGTTTCCTTGCTGTTGTGTGATCTTCATCATAAGGATTTTGACACTAATGTATTATGTACCAAGCAGGCTATTATGCATAAATTAGTCTAAGGATATAAAATTGATTGCACAGCACAACTTAATCAAAGGACGGTGCATGACTCTGTGTGTCTCTATGTGTGTATGCATGATATGAGTATATTTTCACAAATGGTAGGGACATGTTTCTTGAAACAATCATGCTGTAAATCTGATTGCAGACCTACAGTTATTTAGATATCTTTTAAATGTTTCTAGATGTACTCAAATTAACTTTTTATTATAGTCACTTGCTCATTTACCAGCCACAGGCATGTATGACAGTCAGCACTTGCTAATGTGGATGAGAAGTGTGTAAAAACTCAGAAATAATAGAAAGAACCAGGTTTATTGCAATGACTGATGGTGTCTACTTTACAAGAAAGAGAGATTATGAACAATGGAAGAAAGGTTGAAAGAAAAAGGAGAAGTGGATAGCAGAGGATGAGATGGTTAGATAATGTCATTAACACAATGAACATGAATTTGAGCCAACTCCAGAAGACAGTGGAGGACAGGAGAGCCTGATGTGCTATTGCCCATGGGGTTGCTAAGAATCAAGCGTGGTTTAATGACTGAACAACAACAGTAATGGGAAACCAAGGACTTTAATAAATGTGACTTCTATAACATGGGAAATCCTAGGAATATGATTTCTTGGGCAGTTTAGGGAAGCTAGATAGATTTTTGTTTTTATCTCTGGGATTATTTCTATAGTTAGGTGAAGTGATACCAGAGGAAGCCTGTTGTTAAGGAGTTGGAATCTTGAAAATAATCAGGCTGATTGAGGATGTAACTTTGGGATTTTCCCTGTATTGTAATTCCCTTGTAAGGGCTGCCCTTGGTCTGCACTATGAGCTGGTAAGGAGGCTTCTGTTCTTTTATTTAGATGGGATTGTAGGAGCTTTGTCTGGGAAAAGAGGTCAGTTTGGATCTGGGAGGATTTAGATAAACATTACTACTTTTATAATCATAGATATTTACCACTATAATTTTTATTACTTAAAATTATCCTTTTGTGTTTATAGCTTGAATATTATACTTAAGGGACGCGGCGGCTCAGTGGGTTAGGACACTGAGCTTGTCGATCAGAAGGTCGGCAGATTAGCGGGTCAAATCCTGAGTGCCACGTAACAGAGTGAGCACCTGTTACTCATCCCAGCTTCTGCCAACCTAGCAGTTCAAAAGCACATAAAAAATGCAAGTAGAAAAATAGGGACCACTACGGTGGGAAGGTAACAGCGTTCTGTGCGCCTTTGGCGTCTAGTCATGCCGGCTACATGACCACGGAGATGTCCTTGGACAAGCACTGGCTCTTCGGCTTTGAAACGGAGATGAGCACCCGCCCCTAGAGTCGGAAACAACTAGCACACATGTGCAGGGGAACCTTTACCTTTACCTATTATACTTATATTATACTTTAATTATAATGAATTAGTTACATAGCAATTTGAAGATTTAAGTTCTATAGTAACTGTGATGCTGTTCCTCTCTAATTTTGGGCATAACTGTTTCTAATATTATAAATAATAGTGTTATTGTTTGTAGTATCATACAAGTGGTAATGGAACTTCAGCTTGGGATGGGAATTGTTTTGCAACCCTCTGTTAGATTGCTTTAATATTTTTTTTTTTTTGCAATTGTTCTATTGACTAAAGAGTAATTTTACATCACAGTGGGGAAGGTATTTGAGAAATAGCAGCTTTATTTAATGCTGTCCAATGAGGAAACGGATGAGAAAAATGCTCAGTTAAAAATATCAAGAGTTTATTAAAGATTGGATTGATTGGGGCATGCTTAGCTCACCCCTTCACAAAATAAATATTCTTCAGACATATAGGAATTATAACTTCCAAGGTTTCCAGCCACTAGGCATTAAGTTTCCTTGGAATTACAATTCAACACATCTAGAGGGCATGTGGCTGAATAAGATTGAGATAACTCATGTTCATTTCCATTTAAAACACTACAAACAATGTACTATGTAATACAAAGGTTGGCCTATATGTGGATTAAGGTCTAGATTTGGCATTTTTAGGAAGTTTATAAATTTGATCTCTATTGAATATATCATCCTTGCAAACACTGGATTAAGATATTGTTACTGGCAATTTAAGTACTACTCTGATACATAGTTCAGGGAAAACAGCTGAAAGTTAAAAACGCTTTGCCACAAAAGTATAGTTCTAAGGGAGCTAATCTTTCTTTTCCAATAGTAAAAATCTAAAACCTCTAGTTATAAATAGAAAACAACTCTATTTTACTATTTGGTTTAGAAAAATAACTACAGTATAGATATACAGACAGTAATACAAAGATAGAAAAATGATTTTAGGCAATGCTAAATAATTCAATTCAATAAGATGAATCTCCTTGTGCTATGAAAAGAGGCCTTATCAGAGCTAATAGTTCATTTTCCTCCTCCCTTCATATATAACAGAGTAGTATTATTAAAGTTAGCCCCTTTACATCTCTTTTCCTTATCTTATTTACCTTAGCATTTCCAAGGAATTTATTTCCTCTGATTCCCCCAGTTACACACCTTAGGAACAAATCCTTTGCACTCAAATGTTTTATCTTCCTTTCTTCTCAAAATATCCCACTGGTTTTGCAGCAAACATTAACTCCATTATTGTACATATTTTTCCCTTCTTTTTCAACAAACCGATTATTTATTTATTTATTTGGTTTATTATTTGCTGCTGTCTCTAAAGGACTCAGGTGATACAGGTAGTACTTACAACCCAGTTACAGAGTCTAAAGGCACCGCCTTGTGTCATATGACTGCATTTTAGCTCTTGGCAACTAGCTCACTTTTATGGATAGTTGAAACATTCAGTGGCATGTGACCATGATTTAATTTTTTTTTGCTGGTTTTCAGCAAAAATGTTCATAGGAAAGAATGGATTCACTTTACAACTGCCACGTTCACTTTGTTACCATCACATTCACTTTATGACCAACTTCAAAAAGGTCATAAAATTGGGTTGTTCATGTGTGTCCCTTGACTTATGACCATCATGTATTACAGTAAAAATTTGGGGCTCCATTATGATTGTTAATCAAGGACTACATGTATACAAAATATAAAACATAATAACAAAATAATATGAGTAACAACACAATAATAGTAATAAAAAAGTATTCTACTTCCAAAGGCTGCATCTGATCACTCTCAAAAGATCATCCAAAAGAGCCAGGACTTCATTAATTTGTGGAAGATCACTAGACCATAATTCATCTCTGAGAGTAACAAAATATCCACTGTTGATCAGGCTTCCTTAGTTTCTTATAATAAGAGGGAACCAGGGATCTTCCTGTGAAAGGTAGTCTTCTAAATTCCCAGATCCTGAGTGTATATAGCATGAGTCATATGAGGCTTCCTAGACAGTGATAGCAATTTGGATGATGATGATGGTGGTGATTATGATGATGAAAATTTTATCCATTTAGTCATGTCCAACTCTTAATGATTTTATAGGCCAGGCTTCTCCACATATTCTAATCTTGCACTCCTTCTTTGAGTTTTTCTACTCTTTTCCTGGTGTCACCTTTGATGGTATCCAGCCATTGTGTTCTTTGATGGCTTTGGAACATCTTACTTATTTATTTATTTATTTATTTATTTATTTATTTATTTATTTATTTATTTATTTATTTATTTATTAAATTTGTATACCGCCCTTCTCCTGAAGGACTCAGGGTGGTGTACAGGGCAATAAATATTAAAAACGAAGTACAAAAGTTAAAAAACAATTAAATATTATGCCCAGTATAAACACTAATTAAAAAAACCATGTTAAAACCCCATCCCTTAACCCATCAGACCAGGCCGGATTGCTCAAATAAATAGGTTTTTAGATCCTGCCGGAAGGAGCAAAGATCGGGGGCCATCCAGAGCTCGACCGGCAAGCAGTTCCAAAGGTCTGGCGGACCCACAGAGAACGCCCTCCCCCTGGGGGCCACCAATCGACATTCTTTGATCGGAGGCACTCTGAGGAGGCCCTCTCTGTGGGAGCGCACGCCGGCCGCAGGTGTTGCTGTAGGTAATCCGGACCCATGCCATGTAGGGCTTTGTAAGTCATTACCAACACCTTGAATCTTACAGCAATGGCTAATATGGCAATAATGAAACTATCCAATAATCATATGGGTTACCTCAATTTGGTTAACTGAAAGTTTCAGATAGTCTTTAAGAGCCACACCACGTAAAGCAAATTCCAGAATCCAATCAAGATTGAACACTTCTATCAAACTTTCTAGCCCTATCTCCTCTGTCTTAGCTTGATCTACAAATAATAGCAAGTGACAACTGAATTATGTACTATCAGTTGCTTCATTCTGAATCCAAAACACTACTGCTTTCTCTCTTTCTCCTGGATCAATCCAGGCTTCTGCATAATTTATTGTTCATAACCATTGATTCATCTTTTTTGTATTATTAAACCATTTAGTTATATCCTTTCTAAACTATTTATAAAATTGACCTTTAGTATTAGTATGGCCAAATCATATGAGCTATCTAATGTGAAGCTACTGCTGAAAGTAGCAATATAACTTATTTTAGATTTATACTGCCTGTTTAAATATATGAGGTATGCATTATTCACTTATCTGAATATAAAGCACAGGCAAAACTATCAGTGGGAGATGGGAGATGAAAAAAAGAAGAAAGTGGCTTTATTGAGTGTATGGATACAAACCAGTGATTTTTCACTCCTTTTTCCTGGAGCATTTCTAAAATGGCTGCCTTTTAAAAATTCATTTATATTTCTGTAAAAACAGGACTCTGATCCATACCAACCACACAACTTCATCAAATTAAATCAGGTTGATATGATCTTCCAAGCAAAAAATGTCATGCAATTTAGTCAATACCATAATTACATATTCAGCATTTCATTATATCTATTACAGCTCTACCAGAGGAAGATCCACTAAGAAAATTAATCAGAATATTTAGCCAGAAGGAGTGATGGCTCATCCACAGAGCTCCTTTGCTGTGCTTTCCTTGGTTCTCAGAGTTAGTAGCAAATCTTATTACTATAAATCATGGTTATCTCATAATGTGCTCTTAATGTACATCCAAAATAGGGCTAGGCTGTACTGCTGTTCATATAACTCTTCTACACAGCACTATAAGGGCTGATTGGCAGCTTATCCTGGCTTAAATATAAATTCATGTACTGTGGGAATAATCACAAACAATCACTATAAAAGAATGTTTGCCTGGATAGTACTGTAAGTTCTGGGTATTTCATCATCATCATCATCATCATCATCATCATCATCATCATCATTTTGCTTTTCACATTCCTCCCAAAGGACTGTTGACTTATTTGACCAAACCAACAGATGTCAGAAAGGGTTCACCTCTCTTAAATGCAATTTAGCAGATGCTTCAATTTGTGCTGCCCAGATAAAGATGCTGTCTAACTGTTTTTGGAACTGGATTTCATGAATAGCAGTTTTGTGTATGAAAGAAACATTTTGTGCTATGGTACTTCCATATAATATTTATGTTGATCTATCAACATATCAACATACTGGATGGCAGCAAAGAATTAGCTTCTCTTTTTTTGCATTCCTTGGTTACCAGGTATATGTTGAATTACTTGTGATAAAGCTGAAGGAGTTCCTCAAGTTGAGAGTTCACACTCTCTAGATTGATTTGTAGAACAGTAAATCAACCAGCTAAATTAGGAAAAAGAAAAAAGAAAGGAGCTGCAGAAGCAAGAGTTCTAGTCTCTCTCACAACTAAATCAGCACTGCAAAAGAATCATTGACAAGCCAACTTTAGCTGTGTAAATTCTACCCATGATTATATCATCTCAAGCTTCCTCCTCTTCCCCCTCCCTCTTCCCTCTTCCCTCCTCCTTGTTCCATGTATTATTCAGACAATCTTTTTTGGTCTCCCAAGGAAAATACTAGTTTCATGCCTTAGATCAGTGACCTTTTGGGCACCAGGGACTGGTTCCATGCAGAGAGGTTTTTCTGCAGGTTAGAGGGGGCATAGTTTCATCTGCTGCCTGCATCCTACAGATGGGACTTTGCTTGTTTGCATGGCTTGGTTTCTGGAAAGCTGTGGCCCAGTGCTGGTCCATTGACCAGGGGTTGGCGATCCCTGCCTTAGATAAGCTTCAGTCAGTCTCAGCAGTCAGCTGCCTATGAGATGGAGGTTCTATTGGGAGAACCCATCCTCAGTAAATGCAAGTTGGGTCTTTTCATATCATCATATGGATATATGTGAAGCCAAAGGCTGACTTTAATAGTACCACAAGGCACATTTTTCTTAGAATGGAGCCTTCAGAACTGAATTGCACAGGAATGATAACCAACTTCTCTATGAAAAAATCCAGAAATGGCTTGCCTTTGTGAGTTTAGCATTAAAGCTGTACTCAGTGCCAGCCAAATCAGATGCTACGTAAATGGCAAATTGGGGAAAGCTAATTCTTTTTCAAATTCTTTTGCCTTTTCAAAGACTATTTATTTACTTTGTTTCTATTCTCATTTCCATTCATATAGTGCTCAGGATAGTGTTTTAAAGGCCAGCCACTCCTGGGGAATTGTTTATACTGCCTAAAGCCTCTTGGAAAGCCAAGAGAATAATTAGGATGATATTATTCTCATCCAATTTCATTAAAGTGATTTTAAAAAATCCTATTGGTCCTGTATCCTGCTCCCAAGCACGATCTCTTGCCTTCTAACCTGATGCCTTAACCACTACATCAAAGTGAATTTCAAGCTTGACTGATATGGGACCAGGTGATTTATTTCTTCTAGTTAAGGCCTTTATCCATTCATTTTTTTTATGATACCAAATAAAACCATTAATACTCCACTCTGTTAAATGGTAAACCAATCCTAGTAATGCAAAGTGTAACTATACTGTCAATTAGTTTTTATACATTCAGAATAATTCTGTCTCCTTTCCCCCACTCTCATCTAGGATTCCAAAATGGCTCAAGGCAGAAGAGTCAATTGAACTGCCTTTGCTCCCCATTCCAACCTCCTCTTTGTATTCTGTATACAGAAACCTATTCAAATGATAATCAGATCCTACATTTGCTCCATCAAAGGGCCAGAATTCCCCACTCTCCTTAAGGAGGGCAAGGCAAATTGCAGCGTATCCAAACCTCAGTTCTTCAGCATTTCACTGCTACTTTCTAGAACCTGCCACTACAGAGCAGGGCTTTTCAACCTTTTCACAAATTTTACCACATTTAGGACATGACAATATTCGAGTACCACCAGTGCTTAGCAAGTTGTCAAAAACTTGATGACTAAAAAAAAAGAGGGGGGGGACAGATTTTGGATTTTACTAATGAGATTGATTTGTTTATAGAAATGGCTACTTTATACTATTATAGAAAAGTAAAAAAAAATAATACTTCATTCTACTGCAACAGTTGTTGTTGTTAACTGCGAAGTTGTGTCCGACCCATCACGACCCCATGGACAACGTTCCTCTACCTTCCTGTCCTCTACCATTTTCTGGAGTCCATTTAAGTTCATGCCTGCTGCTTCAGTGACTCCATCCAGCGACCTCATTCTCTGTCGTCCCCTTCTATTGCCCTCAATCTTTCCCAGCATTAGGCTCTTCTCCAGTGAGTCCTTCCTTCTCATTAGGTGGCCAAAGTATTTGAGTTTCAACTTCAGGATCTGGCCTTCTAAAGAGCAGTCAGCATTGATCTCCTCTAGGACTGACCAGTTTGATTGCCTTGCAGTCCAAGGGACTCGCAGGAGTCTTCTCCAGCACCATAGTTCAAAGGCCTCAATTCTTTGGCGCTCAGCCTTTCTTATGTGTAAAGTAGCATGGGCACACACAGAGATGGACACTCAGCTGGGTGATAACTTCTTTATTGAGGTCAGGAACAAAGCTGAGGAAAGGGCGTTACCTGGCGTACCTTTATGGATTCAAACCTGGGCTTCCCGCCACTGCAAGTGGCCAATAGATTTAAACCCTGGCTTCCCGCCAGAGCTGTCCATAGCCTGGGGCTGTCAAATTCATTCAAACCAGGCTTTCCCACCAAATGCAGTTATAGCCTGGAGCTGACCAGCCCCCTGCTGTGCTGACAGCCTGTGTATGCTTTAGCCGCATACACTACACCCCTTCAGGGGATTGTGTGAGGCTGGGGGTTGAGGGGCTGTTTTTTTGGTATTGCAGTGACCACCTTCCGTCTGGGTCAGGTGTTGCCTTGTCCCCACTGCCGGTCTCCTGCCTGGAGCAGGGCTGTCCTTGTGACCCTCTGGTAGCCCTCCTGGATGATTGTGTGAATGACTCCTCATACTCCTCATCAGACCCCAGAGTGTCCCTCAAGACCCTTTCAGGAGCCCTTTTCCTTAACGGGGCCAGATGCCTTTTCCACAGTAGTCCCCCCTCCACCCTTACATTGTAGGACAAGGGCCTGTTTGGTCCAGTATTTCCCCTGGGCTATAGTTCCTTGCCCAGATGGTATTGCCTGCATTGAAAACTTTTTTGATATTTGGTGTCCCGACGTCTGCTGCTACTCTGTCTGGGTGGAGCCTGTCCAGTGTTGTTATCAGGCGTCTACCCCATCTGAGTTCTGCTGGGCTTTTGCCTGTTGCAGAGCAGGGTGTTGAGTGTTGGTGAAGAAGGAAGGTGGCCAGTCGTTGCTTCCATTCCCCTTGGGCTATGAGCTTGAGGGCGTCTTTTGTGGTGCATACAAATCGTTCTGCCAACCCATTACTGGCCAGATGGAAGGGGGCTGAGGTGGTGTGTCTAATCCCCAAGGTCCTCAGGAACACCTGAAAATCCGATGAGGTAAATTGCGTTCCATTATCTGACACAATTACATCTGGAAGTCCATGGGTTGCGAACAGCCCCCTTAGTGCCTGAATGGTTCCTGCTAAGGTCATGTTGCCCACAGGCATCACCTCCAACCATTTAGAATGGCTGTCTACCACTACTAGGAATATGTGGCCCTGAAATGGACCCGCATAGTCTATGTGCACTCTGGACCATGGGGTGTGTGTTTCCTCCCATTTGTGTACTGGTGCATGTGGTTGTTCGGGTCGTGACCTCTGGCACGTGTAGCACCCTGCTACTAACCTCTCTATCTCCTTATCTAGCCCCGGCCATCAAAGGTAGCTCCTTGCCAGTGCCTTCATCCTCACTACCCCTGGGTGGCCCTCGTGCAGTGACTGAAGGACTCTTCCTCTCAGGCCTTGTGGTATTATGACTCTACTTCCCCATAACAGGCATCCCTTGTGGGTTGACAACTCATGTCTCCTGGAAAAATAAGCAATGAACTCTTGCCCTGGTGATTTGTCCTGCCACCCACTGCTTACCCATGATTGCACCCGGCTCAGGATTTTGTCCTTGGGGGTCTCTGTGGCCATGTCTTTGGTGTTAAGGGGGCATTCTGGAGCTCTTGGATTGCCAGTATTTGGGCAGCAGGTGCCGGGTCTGGCTCAGCATTCCTTAAGGGGAGTCTGCTGAGGCCATCTGTATGCCCTATCTCTTTGCCTGGCCTGTATACCAATTTGCAGGAGTATGCTGACAGAAAAATAGACTAGCATAGCATCCTAGGTGACAGAATTTGTGGTGAACAAGCCTAATAGTGGTTTATGGTCTGTGTATATTAGGAAGTCCCTACCATATAGGTAAGGGACGCGGTGGCTCAGTGGGTTAGGACTCTGAGCTTGTCGATCAGAAGGTCGGCAGTTTGGCGGGTCAAATCCCGAGTGCTGCATAACAGAGTGAGCGCCTGTTACTCGTCCCAGCTTCTGCCAACCTAGCAGTTCGAAAGCACGTAAAAATGCAAGTAGAAAAATAGGGACCACTACGGTGGAAAGGTAACAGCGTTCCGTGCGCCTTTGGCATCTAGTCATGCTGGCCACATAACCACGGAGATGTCCTCAGACAAACTCTGGCTCTTTGGCTTTGAAACGGAGATGAGCACCAGCCCCTAGAGTTGGAAACGACTAGCACGCATGTGCGGGGAATCCTTTACCTTTACCTTTACCATACAGGTAATCATGGAACTTCTTTACTCCTGCGACCACTGCCAGTGCCTCCTTATCTATCTGGGCATAATTCCTCTCTGCAGCTGACAGGGTCCTGGAGTAGTATGCAATGGGGGCTTGTTCCATCTTCCTCTAAATGGCTGAGCACAGCCCCAATCCCATAAGGGGATGCATCGCAAGCAATGCAGATTGGCTTGTTTTCCCTGAAGTGTGTAACTGTTGCATTTCCTGCTAACAGGTTTTTTAGTGTGTTGAATGCGTCCGTGTGTGTGGCAGACCAGTTCTAGGGTGATTGCTTGTCTAGCAGCCTGTGTAAGGGCTCTGCTATCATTGCTTTGTGTGGCAGGAAGGTGTGGTAGAAGTTGAGCAGGCCCAGGAATGCCTGTAACTCTGCCTTATTTTGTGGAGTTGGGGCTTCTTTGATTGCCCTGACCTTGGATGCTGAGGGATGGATGCCTTGAGGATCTATCCTGAACCCTAGGAACTCTGTTTCTGTCACCCCTATTCTGCACTTGTCCCTTTTGAGTTTTAATCCTGCAGCCCTAAACCTTTCCAACACAGCTTGCAGGCAGTCTGCCAAAACGTCCTCAGAGCTACCTGCAATTAGGACGTCATCAAAGTATGGGCAAACCACTGGTATCCCCTTGAGAGTTTTTTCCATGACCTCTTGGAAAATTCCAGGATCCACACTTACTCCGAACTGCAGCCAGTCTACCCGGAACGCCCCTTTGTGTGTAACTATCGTTTGCGCTTTAGCAGCCTCCAGGTCGACCGGTAGCTGTTGATAAGCCTGAGCAAGATCCAGCTTTGCAAACACTGACCCGCCTTGCAGGGATGCGAAGATGCTGCTGACTGTGGGGACCGGCTAGGAGTGGGCACTCAGGGCTCGGTTGATTGTCCCCTTATAGTCTGTGCAGATACGGACCTCACCATTTGCTTTGAGGGGTGTCACGATGGGAGTTTCTCATTCTGCTCCATCGACCGGAGTTAACACCCCCTGGTCTACCAGCTTGTTTAGTTCCCACTCTATTTTGTGCTTTAAAGCAAACGGAACTCTCCTAGCCTTCATTCTGATGGGCTGTACCTGGGGGTTTAATTTAAAGGAAATTGGGGAACCTGTGTATTTCCCTAACTGTTCATCAAAAACATCTGCAAATTCTTCGCAGACATTTTCAAGTGAATGGCAACTTCGCAGCTGGTGAATCCCGGTGATTCCGATGCCCAGCGCTTTGAACCACCCCAACCCCACGAGGCTGGTTCGCTGCCCTTCCACGACCAACACGTTCAATTTGCCCAAGAACCTCTTGTACTGCACCATAACTGATGCCTCCCCCTGAACATTTATCGATGAATTTTGGAAGTCTGAGAGGGTCAGTCTGGATGACCTCAAGGGGACCCGCTGGCTGCTCCGCTTGCATATTTCTTTAAAGGTTCTGGCTGAGATGATTGATATGGCTGACCCCGAGTCCAGTTTCATAGTGCAGGGGACCCCTTGCAGCTTCACCCTTAATTTTTTTTGGGGGGTGAGTGTCTGCAGACCCCCTGTTGTGCAAACAGCCGCCCGTCCCTTCGTGTGGCGGACCGTCAGTCTCTGCAACCGCTCCCCGGTACCTGTAGCAGACTGGAACTCCGCTTCCACTTCATGCAGGCTGTCCTGTTGCTTGCTCCTGCAGACTGACACGATGTGCCCAGTCATTCCGCACGCTTGACACTTTGCTGATTTGAAGCGGCAGGTAGACCGGGGATGCTGTCCTCCGCAGACTGCGCAGCAGGTAGACTGGGAGCCATTCGCGCTGTAGCCAGAACACTGGGTAGACCAGGGTTGTCCACAGCCACCGTGCTGGGTAGACTGGGACCCGCAGCCACATTGCTGGGTAGACTGGGGCTGGTTCACACTACAACCAGGGAGCTGGGTAGACCAGGGGGTGTTCGCTCTGCACCTGCTCTCCTGGTACTTCTGGTCCATCGCGGCTGGTCTTGCTTCCCTCAGGTTGTCTCGGTTAGTGGCGAAGGGCCGAGGGGTTCGGTGTATGGTGTCCACTTCGGATACTGACCCTTCTTCCCCGCTGCAGCCGCTCAGCTGGTGGATGGTTCTGCTTGCCCTAGTGTTGGACTCCTCTGCCACGTCCCAGGCTAGGAACTCCTCCTGGACGTCTCTTAGGGTTAGTTTTTGTTTGGTGAATAGCTTCTGCCGCAGTTTCCAATCCCTCAGGCCGCGATCCCGTAGCCTGATTTCTAGGTTTTCAAAATTACAGAGATGGGCTACCTGCCTTAGGGCGGCCATGTACTGTTTGGCAGACTCATCCGGACTCTGGTCCTGCTTCTCGAAACAATACCGTCATGCGATCTTGGATGTGTCCAGTCAGAAATGTTCGGTCAGCTTGGCCAGCCGTTCATTGTAGTCGATGGTGTTGATGTCGTCCAGTGAGCAGAGACCGACCGCCAGCTAGTAGGTCTCCATCCCGCAGCTGCACAGCAGCACCGCCGTTCTCTGTCGGTCATCCTTAACCCTGTTTGCCCGGAGATAGCACTCGAGCTGTCCCACGAAGGCTTCCCACTCTTCGGAACTGTTACTGTTAAAGAGAGGATACTAACCCAGCTGTGCCATTTCGCTGTCTCGGGTCGTCCTGCGTCCTGATCTGGTGCTGCCGATGGGGTTTCTTCCACGGCTAGCAATGTCCAGGTCAGGATCCCACCTTCGTTGCCAGTGTAAAGTAGCGTGGGCGCACACAGAGATGGACACTCAGCTGGGTGATAACTTCTTTATTGAGGTCAGGAACAAAGCTGGGGAAAGGGGGTTACCTGGCGTACCTTTATACCTGCCCAGGTGAAAACCAACCAATGGATTCAAACCTGGGCTTCCCGCCACTGCAAGTGGCCAATAGATTTAAACCCTGGCTTCCCGCCAGAGCTGGCCATAGCCCAGGGCTGTCAAACCAGGCTTTCCCGCCAAATGCGGTTATAGCCTGGAGCTGTCCAGCCCCCTGCTATGCTGACAGCCTGTGTATGCTTTAGCCACATACACTACATTATGGTTCAGCTTTCACAGCCATACATTGCAAGTGGGAAGACAATAGCCTTGATTATACGCACTTTTGTTGACAGGGTGATGTCTCTGCTTTTTAGTGTGCTGTCTAGATTTGCCATGGCTTTCCTCCCCAGCAGCAAACGTCTTTTTTTTTTAATCCCATTTATATCCCGCCCTTCTCCGAAGACTCAGGGCGGCTTACAATCTAAGCACAAATCAATGTGCTTAGCAATAGCCTTCATTCTATGTATATGCCTGCTTATTAGGGCTTTCACCACCCCCCCAAGCGGCATTATTACAAAGTAAGCTTATTGCCCCCAACAATCTGGGTCCTCATTTTACCTACCTCGGAAGGATGGAAGGCTGAGTCAACCTTGAGCCTGGTGGGATGCAAACCTGCACTAATTGCAGGCAGCTGGTGTTACTTAAGGAGGCATTAGCCTACTGCTCCACCAAGGCCCTATTAATTTTTTGGCTGCGGTTATCTTGGAGCCCAGGAAAATAAAATCTGTTACTACCTCCATTTCTTCCTCCATTTCTTCCTCCATTTCTTCCCCATCTATTTGCCAGCAAATAAGAGGGCCGGATGCCACGACCTTGGTTTTCTTAATGTTAAGTTTGAAGCCAACATTTACACTCTCCTTCTTCACCCGCAACAAGAGGCTCTTTAGTTCCTCTTCACTTTCTGCCATTAGAGTGGTATCATCTGCATATCTTAGGTTGCTGATATTTCTCCCAGCAGTCTTAATCCCAACTTTTGATTCATCCAGCACTGCCTTTCTCATGATGTGCTCTGCATATAAGTTAAATAGGCAGGGCGACAATATACAGCCTTGCCGGACTCCTTTCCCAATTCTGAACAAATCAGTGGTTCTGTGTCCAGTTCTCACTGTTGCTTCTTAACCCAGATATAGGTTTCTCAAGAGACAAATAAGATGGTCAGGTACTCCCATCTCTTTAAGAACTTGCCACAGTTTGTTATGATCCACACAATCAAAGGCTTTAGCATAGTCAATGAAGCAGAAGTAGATATTTTTCTGGAACTCTGTAGCTTTCTCCATGATCCAGCGTATGTTGGCAATTTGATCTCTAGTTCCTCTGCCTCTTCGAAATCCTGCCTGTACTCCTGGTAGTTCTCGATCCACATACTGCTGGAGTCTAGTTTGTAGGATTTTAAGCATAACTTTACTAGCATGAGAAATGAGTGCAATGGTACAATAGTTTGACCATTCTTTGGCACTGCCTTTCTTTGGAATTGGAATGTAAACTGATCTTTTCCAATCCTGTGGCCACTGTTGAGTTTTCCAAATTTGCTGGCAAATTGAGTGTAGCACTTTTACTGCGTCATCTTTTAAGATTTTGAATAGCTCAAAATACTGAATACTGTCACCTCCACTAGCTTTGTTGTTGCTCAACTTTCCTAAGTCCACTTCACTTCAAATTCTAGGATGTGTGGCTCGAGGTCAGTGACCACCTCATCGTGGTTATCAGGGACGTTAAGCTCATTCTTGTATAGTTCTTCTGTGTAATTTTGCCACCTCTTCTTAATCTCTTCTGCCTCTGTTAGGTCCCTGCCATTTCGGTCCTTTAGCATGCCCATTTTTTCATGAAATGTTCCCTTCATCTCTCCAATTTTCTTGAAGAGATCTCTGGTCCTCCCTATTCTATTGTTTTCTTCTATTTCTTTGCACTGTTCATTTAAGAAGGCATTCTTATCTCTTCTAGCTATTCTCTGGAATTCTGCATTCATTTGGGCGTATCTTTCTTTTTCTCCCTTGCCTTTTGCTTCCCTTCTTCCCTCAGCTATTTTCAAAGCTTTCTCAGACAGCCATTTTGCTTTCTTGCATTTCTTTTTCTTTGGGATGGTTTTAGTTGCTACCTCTTGGAATAATGTTGCAAACCTCTGTCCATAGTTCTTCAGGCATTCTGTCTATCAGATCTAATTTCTTAAATCTATTTGTTACCTGTACTGTGTATTCATCAGGGATATGATTTAGTTCATACCTGAGTGGCCTAGTGCTTTCCCCTACTTTCTTCAGTTTAAGCCTAAATTTTGCAATGAGAAGCTCATGGTCTGAACCACAGTCAGCTCCTGGTCTTGTTTTTACTGACTGTATAGAGCTTCTCTATCTTTGGCTGTAGAGCATATAGTCAATCTGATCTCTGTTGACCGTCTGGTGATGTCCATGTGTAGAGCCGTCTCTTGGGTTGTTGGAAAAGAATGTTTGCTATGATCATCGTATTCTCTTGACTAAATTCTGTCAGCCTGTGTCCTGCTTCATTTTGTACTCCAAGGCCAAACTTGCCTGTTATTCCAGTTATCTTTTGGCTTCCTACTTTAGCATTCCAATCCCCCATGATGATAAGGACATCATTTTTTGGTGTTAGTTCTATAAGGTGCTTTAGGGCTTCGTAGAACCAGTCAATTTCATCCTCTTCAGCACCGGTGGTTGGGGCATAGACTTGGACTATTGTGATATTGAATGGTTTGCCTTGGATTCGAACTGACATCATTCTGTCATTTTGGGGATTGTATCCCAGTATTGTTTTTCCTACTCTTTTATTGACTATGAAGGCTACTCCAATTCTTCTGAGGGAAGGATGATTTGGTGTTTTAGTGAATCAGCCACAATGTTTGCCCTAAGGCTTGCAATGAAAAATATCACATTGTAGGAAAAATCTTTGGAATAAGCTGCCTCAAAAAAGTTGCATTAATGTTCTGCTTGATGTAACTGTTCATACTTTCTGCTCAAAGTTTTGAGACAAAAGAGACAAAAGAGAGGAAATAGCGCCTCCATGAATATTTTTATTCAACCTTTTATTCATTTTTTTTAAAAAAAATCTTGAAATCCTACCTACATTTTGTTGTAAAGTGACCAGATGTCAAAGAAGGAATATCAATTTAATAACTCTGTGTACAACAAAAGCATTATTTGATGTTTTCACTAGAGTGGAAAAGGAATTTATGGATATCAAAGAGAGAAAATAAATGTAAACTTCCCTCATATTCTTGATTGGACCCCTCTAAATCCAATCCATCCACACTGATGTATCCTGATCTAAATTAATATCGTATCCACAAGCTTACAGTAAAACAAGAACTAGA
Source organism: Daboia siamensis (assembly GCA_024449315.1). Classification (NCBI taxonomy): domain Eukaryota; kingdom Metazoa; phylum Chordata; class Lepidosauria; order Squamata; family Viperidae; genus Daboia; species Daboia siamensis. Next base: position 1,027,884 of record JAKJMR010018271.1, read on the forward strand.
AACATGTCCAGAGCCAAGAACGTGAACTAAAAATATGCAATTATTTCATACATAAATGATTTTTTGGGTTACATTGGTCGCTTGTGATCTAGAAATAAAACAATTGAGAAAAGGGTTGTTTGGTGTTTTTTTTTTAAGTACAGTGTCTTTGGAGCAAGATTTTTATTTTCTAAAGATGCTTACTGTTTTATAGCCAATTACGTAAGTTTAACCTTGGCAAAGGATTAAAATATTAATAGTAAATATTAATAGATACTTATTTTAAGGTTACCAGAGTATACCTAAATTCAGGATACTAATTCTTCCTGGATTCCATCTTTGAACAAAGAGGGTTTTTTCCCTTTTAAACTGCAGTTGGGTTATTTTTGAGAATGTCCTCTGTTTGCATACAGATTATTTCAGCTGCTACTAGATCCCACCTCAGGAGGGTGCCATAAATGACCTTTGTACTGATTTCATTATAGTGTGGATTACATTTTCATCATGTAACTTACATATAATCGTCTTTAAGAGAGACATTAAGCTAAACAGGGCCACATTTTGAAATTCCAACCTGCAATATGAAGTTAAGAAATGCTAACTAAACAGTGGCATCATCAACAGTATCTTCCAACTTTTTAGTTCTCAAGGGAACAATCAATTATTCCATATTTTGTTATTAGAACTGCAACTCTATGGTCCTTTTTCCTATGGCATAACTGGCCCATTGTATATAGAGGTGGACACTAGATGTCAGCATTCCCCTACACAAGTTCATTTGAACCATTAATCTTCTGGTAGTTAAAAACAACTTCCATGCATGATAATTTCTTTACCTATTAGAATTTTTAAAAACTCTCAACCTGAAACTTGCTGTTCTCGTGTAGTTGTAGGTGGATTACCTTTCCTATGTAATCAGGGCTTTTTTTTCCTCATAGAACGCTCAGAATGGCATTCCGGAACCTTTTTTGCAGAAAAAAACCCCCAGTTCCCTTATTGGTTTTCCTAAGCCCTGCAGGGCTAGCAATCTTGGCTCTTTTTTATGACTCATGGACTTCAACTCCCAGAAATCCTGAGCCAGCCATGCTGAAGGGAAAGGGAGAGGTTTCCAAGCTGAGCCATGTTGGCTCAGGAATTCTGGGAGTTGAAGTCCTTGAGTCATAAAAGAGCCTGCACTAGAAGAGGACATTAAAATTATTTACAGGATTACTTCTTTGGGAACTAAACTTTTAGAATCTAAAACAGCTAATTCAAAAAAGCCAACAGGAAAGAACCTCACATTTTTCATCTGCTTCAGTCTTTCGGAAGGTAAAATTAGATAACAAAATAACCTATTTCTTTTGTTAACATCTCTGCAATGAAATCAAAGGTAACAAGAAAGAAATGAGAAACATTTTTCTCAATGTAATATGTTTAATTGAGCTGATTCCTTGAAAAAAATAGTATCTTTTGTACACTCTTGAAAACTATTTTGAATCTAAAAAAGTCTTAAGAATGAAATATTCTTAATTTGGACTTTACTTTTACTGTTTGGACTGTTGTGTGTTTTGAAAAATAGATTATTTAGAATCTAGTTATGTTGCACTTCAGTCTTTAAATAATTAACCTAGTATATACATAACAATATATGATGTTTTCACTGGTGAGCTAAACATTAATAACAACATTTATTAAAAAGGCTAAAATAATTTCTGGTGATATTATCTGTATATTAAAATTTTGGAGAAGAAATGATCATGTATCCTAGCAAAAGATGTTACATATGTGCATAAGTGTAGTCAGTAGCATATGCCTTTTTAAAAATATCAAACAGGCAAAGAAACAAAAATAAATCCAAAATATCTGTATTACATCCAGAAATGCCAACTTTGCAAACAATATTTCTCATCCATAACTATGGCATCCTAAGGATACCTGCATACATGCAAATGCTTCTCTGGGATCAGTAACGCAGCAGAGATTGCTTTTTCCTTCAAGTAACATATACCTAAAACCAGTTTATTGCATTTGGCAATTGTACTAAAAAAAAAAAATCTCATTGTCAACCAATATAATTCATTTAATTTGAAATCAAGTGAAAAAATGATTTAAATTATTTTAGTAAAACAAATTAACGGCAATTCTTTTATAAGAAGTTGCCTCAAACAAAATGAGTTTGACATGCCTGCTCTTGATAGTTGAATGCTCCAAAATAAATTCTAGACCAGGCCTGTACATGCAGCCTACCAAGCACCCTTGGACAGAGCACAGACTTAAAAAAAAAGTAATAAAATCATTACCACTGCCCTGAAAGTCATGTTGCCTAGTGCCTCCATGGTTTAGCATGACCACAAGCTCCAACACTGTAGATGCTCCTCTAGTCACCAAATCATTGATTAGCCCACCAGCATTCCTTTGCAGACCACAAAGATTTTTAATTTATCAGTGTGGGCCTTTCCCTTCTACAAGTTGCACAGATCTCTTCTAGATTTTCCTCTTGTCTTTCCGAGTTAACTCCTTGGTCTGCCTTTGAGCAAGAATTGACTTTGTAGGGAAGCATATTATCATTTGATGTATATTTAACATATGTTCTACCTTTATTTACCAATTATATAATATTTGTATGCAATCCACATGGTGAGGTTTAATAATAATAATAATAAGTTGGAAGGGACATTGGAGGTCATCTAGTCCAACCCCCTGCTCAGGCAGGAAACCCTATACCATTTCAGACAAAAGGCTGTCCAGTCTCTTCTTAAAAACTTCCAGTGTTGGAGCATTCACCACTTCTGGAGGCAGGTTGTTCCACTGGTTAATTGTTCTAACTGTCAGGAAGTTTCTCCTTAGTTCTAGGTTGCTTCTCTCCTTGACTAGTTTCCATCCGTTGCTTCTTGTCCTGCTCTCAGGTGCTTTGGAGAATAGCTTGACTTCCTCTTCTTTGTGGCAGCCCCTGAGACATTGGAACACTGCTATCATGTCACCCCTCACCCTTCTCTTCATTAAATTACACATACCCAATTCCAATAACCGTTCCTTATATGTTTTAGCCTCCAGTCCCCCAATCATCTTTGTTGCTCTTCTCTGTACTCTTTCTAGTCTCGACATCTTTTTTACATCATGGTGACCAAAACTGGATGCAGTATTCCAGATGTGGCCTTACCAAAGCATTGTAAAGTGGTATTAGTACTTCACATGATCTTGTTTCTATCCCTCTGTTAATGCAGCCTAGCACTGTGTTGGCTTTTTTGGCAGCTGCAGCACACTGCCGGCTCATATTTAAGTGATTGTCCACTAGGACTCCGAGATATCTCTCACAGTTACTACTATTGAGCAAGGTACCCCCTATACTATATCTGTGCATTTGATTTTTCCTCCCTAAATGTAGAACCTTACTTTTTTCACAACTGAATTTCATTTTGTTAGATAGCACCCAGTGTTCAAGTCTGTCCAGATGCTCCTGTATTTTAAGCCTATCTTCTGGAGTATTGGCTATTCCTGCCAGCTTGGTGTCGTCTGCAAATTTGATGAGTTCCCCATCTATCCCCTCATCCAAAAGTTGATGAAGATGTTGAAGAGCACTGGGCCCAGAACAGAGCCCTGGGGCACTACACACTTCCTTCCATGTAGATGCAGTTACATTAAGGACCACACGCTGAGTACAGCCTGTCAGCCAGCTACGAAACCATCTGGTGGTAATGCTATCTAACCCACATTTTTCTATCTTATCAAGTAGTAGGTTGTGATCTACCTTATCAAATGCCTTACTGAAGTCCAAGTAAATTATATCTACAGCACTCCTCTGGTCCACTAATTTTGTCACTTGGTCAAAGAATGCAATAAGATTTGTCTGGCATGATCTGTTTTTGACAAACCCATGTTGGCTTTTAGTGATAACTTTGTTTGCATCAAGGTGTTCGTTTATTTGTTGTTTGATTATCTTTTCCAGAATCTTCCCAGGTATTGAGGTCAGGCTGATAGGTCTTTAGTTTCCTGGGTCTATTTTTTTCCCCTTTTTTGAATATGGGAACTACATACTGGAGCAATTTACAATAGAAAAAGAAATATATTTAAAATCATAAGATTAAAACATAAAAGCAGGGCTTTTTTTCTCATAGAATGCTCAGAATGGCATTCCGGCACCTTTTTTTGCACACACACAGACACAAACTTTTGCACAAGCTATGCTACTCCCTCTATTGGCTTTTAAAAGCCTATTGGCTTTTGAAAGACAATAGGAATTGCTGCTGAGCGCACCAAAAGACCTGGCTAGCAAACATTGCACCAGCTAGTTGTCTGCAGTGAAAGCAAGTAGGCAGGAACTTTGCATCCCTCCCTGCTGCCCAGCTACACCATCTCAACTAGGTAAGTAAGAGAGGATAAGGAGTGGGAGGTGGGTTCTGCGGAGTCCATGTGCACTCTATCCTTGTGCTCACCCATGTCAGCCAAACTGGTGGCCTACCTGGTGCTGGACCTGCACTACTGTTGCCTCGCCCTGCGTGCATAAGTGGCTGCCCTGCATCACCTGGCCCGCACCATCTCCACTGCCCACCCCGTGCAGCCCCGCCATATAGAGCGGGTCCTGCTGCTCCCACAGCACCAGCCATACTGGCTCCGGCCCCGGGGGGGAGCCTGACACCAATACCCCTCGCACTCATGACTGCAGTAGCGCCACCCCACCCCACCCACCCCCACCTCCTGCACCCGCCAAGATGAGAGTTCCGGCACCTTTTTTTGTTAGACAAAAAGCACTGCATGTAATATACGTATTGAAAAAAGTGGCATATCCATTGTGTAGACTGTCTTGTGCCTCTGCTATATTTTACCATGATGTCTTCTCTTTGGATATGTAGAAGAGATCTGGCCACCTGCACATCAGCTTTCTATCTACATTAATTGTCTTTAGAAAGAAGGAAAGAGTTTTTCAAAATGGCGGACGTGCTGGCGGATGTGTTGGGCTGAGCTCTGCAAGCTCAGTAGTTAGGCGTCCCTAGGAGCCCCTCAGGGGTGCTTTTATGCCCTCTGTGTTGGGGGTATTGCTAGGTGTTGTTTTAGACAAGCCGTTAAGCTGCCTGTTTCCTACTGTTTTCTTGCTTATTTGCCTGCCGGCTCACCATTTGAGGCTTCCTTCGCTGGCTTTCGTCTTCTCCCGGCCATTCCTGGCGGCGGCGGTGTCTGCGTCTGCTCCGGGTGGCCTCTGGCGGTTCATGGCGGCGACGGCGGCGGTGTTGTTGGTCCGTTTCGGGCCGTTCCTGGCGTCGGCGTCTGCCTCGGGCTGTCTGGCTGCTTGTCTTGGCAGCGGCGGCGGCGGCGGCGCTTCTCGGGCCGTTTTCGGGCCGTTTCTGACATCGTCGGCAGCGTCTGCCTCAGGTGGTTTGGATTGCCTGCGGCGGCGACAGCATTTTCGGGCCGTTTTGGCCCGTTTTGTTTGGCTGGCTTGGCTGCTTTGATCTCCGGGCTGCTTTGACGACGAGACATTAGCTGGCTGCTTTCGACGGCAGTTTGTGACGGCAACGACGGCGGCAGCGGCGGCTCTTGACGACAGCGAGGATGGCGCCTCCGGACTGCTTGGGCGGTTGGGGGTAGCGGTAGTGGCGCTTTGAGGCTGCTTTATTCCATCTTCGTGGCGCCGTCTGCGCTTTGGACCGTCTTTTGGGCCGTGTGCGCCGGTGGTAAGGGCATATTGGATCTCTGGCCCGCTCTCCCCGGCGGCGACGGTATTTCTTCTGGGCCGCTCCGGTGGTGGCAGTGTTTTGGCGATGGAAGCGGCGGCGCCTGCAGCGAGGTTTTTGTTGCTGCAGCAGTAGTTTACGGCGATAAGGCCCTCAACCCATTCTAACTCCTCCTGGTTGCTCCGTTTTTTCCCAGAGGGCCTGTTGTTTTGCGACCTCGGTGACCCCCGAAAATGTTCAGGCTAGCCGGTTGAGTCCGGTTCGGCCCATTGGAACCCGGCCTGGTCTGGTTGTTCCGGAGGAGCCTGAAAGATCTGGCTCTTCATCACCCCGATTGTCAACATTAGGTGCTGTTGGAGCGTTAGGTGGCCTAGAGGAAGTAACAAGCCCGAAGGAGCTACATTTTGTAAGGCCGCGCTCTGGAAGGCCCCAACTATTGAATAATGGGGGGCCCATGGAGCTGCGGCCAGGAATCAACATCTGGAATGATAGAGCGGCGGAGGAACTATGGTGGTGTTTTGAATCGGCTGACCGTTTACAGACTTGACTATCATGGTCTTATATCTTGGCCTTGTATGAACATTGTCTACCCACCTGCATATCATCCTCAAAGGATTAGAGGGTCCTGGGTACAAGCCACCGTGAGAGGGTGGCTTAATTTACATCTGCTGCCTCCAGAGGTGAGAGCTCTAGGAGGCATGCCTTACCCAGAGTATGTCTTCAGACCACCCCTGGGAACAGGACCCACGACCGTCGTGAGAGGATGGTGGTCGGCCTGTACTGGGGGTTCGCCCAGCTCAGGTGGCAGTGAAGCTGGACAGATGGTCTGGATATCTATTCACCCTCTGCTTTAGATCCTCCTAAGTATTACTTAATATGGGACTGCCTTTCTCTGGTTTGGTTTCTTATGCCACGTCTTTGTTACTCTTGCAGAGACTTGTTCGCCCTCAGGAGTGTCCCCCCCTCCTGGGTGCGACCCGCCTTTTTAGCTACTTATAATCTCAATGAAGGGCCCGATTGTTGGGACCCTGAGAGATGGCTGAGCACGGGTAGGGGCCTCCGATATAGATCTAATAAGAGGCCTCTGGTAAATTTTTTAGCTAAGTTTTTTGTGGGGTTAGGGAGGGGGGTGGGATTTTTTGGTTGTACGGGAATAGGGGGTAATCCATAAACCATCATTCAGGCCAGGGCCGGGATTGATCGTGGGGGGGGAGCGGAGGTCGGTTGCCTCTGGGGCTCCAGAGCGGGTCGTGGGATTACCTATTCCCACGACGTTAGGGAATGGCAGCAGGTGTATGAGCAGAGGGCCGTATCGATTTTTGGGAAGGCCTCTTCGCTGTCTGCAAGCGGTGAGGCACTCCGACCCTCTGTCTCTTCCCCGAGGTCCCGGGAGCGAGGATGTGCAGCCACCTGAGCTCCGGTTGGTGTATTTGAATGCCAGGTCCGTTGTTAATAAGGCTCCTCTTGTCCGCGATCTAGTCGAGGGTGAGCATGCGGACCTGGCTTGCATTACGGAAACTTGGTTGGGCCCAGAGGGCAGTATTCCTCTGGTTGATATTTGCCCGCCAGGTTTCCGGGTGCTACACCGACCTCGGGCTCAGGGTAGGGGTGGTGGAGTGGCGGTTGTTATGAGGGAGACCTTGTGTTCGCGGGAGACCACCGGTCCTCAGATAGTCGGGTGTGAGTCTCTCTTTTTGAGATGTGGCCCTGGTGCGCAGTTGGGCTTGCTGCTGGTGTATATTTCACCTAGACACACAGCAGCAGCTCTGCCTGAGCTTCTCGATATTCTCTCTGGGTTGGTGGTTGAGTTCCCCAAACTTATAGTTTTGGGTGACTTCAACCTACCATCCCTGGGAGGATCATCTGAGTTAGCTCGGGAGTTCATGGCTTCCATGACGGCCATGGACCTGACGCAAGTAATTGCTGGACCGACTCATGAGGGAGGCCACACCCTTGACCTGATTTTCTTATCTAGACGGTGGTTAGATGATCTTGGTGGGGGTTCTCCAATTGTTATACCCCTGTCATGGACCGATCATCATCTCCTGCGGTTGGTCTTCCGTTTTGCCACTCCCCACCGTGGGAGTGTGGAACCAACTAAATGGTACCGCCCCAGACGCTTAATGGACCCTGTGAGGTTCCAGGCTGCGCTGGGGTCCCCACCTGCCTCCTCTGCTTACAACTCGGCAGATTTCCTAGTGGAAGCCTGGGAAAGGGCAGCCACTGGGGCTCTGGACCGAGTTGTACCCTTGCGGCCCCTGACCCGGTGCAGATCCCATCGAGCTCCATGGTTTTCCGCGGAGCTTCGGGAGATGAAGCGTCGGAGACGGGGCCTAGAGAGCTGTTGGAGATCCAGCCGATCCGAATCCGACCGATTGCGACTAAGAACCTATATTAGGTCTTATCTCGCTCCGATAAGGGAGGCGAGGTCTAATCACTTCGCCACCCTTATCACGTCTGCAGATAATCGCCTGGCCGCCTTGTTTAGGGTGACTCGCTCCCTCCTTAATCAGGAGGTGAGAGAAGAACCCTTGCAGGGTCGTGCCGAGGAGTTTAACCAGTATCTGTCGGACAAAATCGCTCGGATTCAGACCGGTCTGGACTCTGACTGGGCAGAGTCTGACGAGCAGGACACGGGCAATCTTGTCATTTGGGAGGAGTTTGACTCTGTTACTCCAGAGGAAGTGGACAGGATTATGGGGAAGCTGAGTTCCACCACATGTTTATTGGATCCGTGCCCTTCCTGGCTGGTTTATGCGGATCGGGAAGGGACACGAGGCTGGCTCCAGGCGGTTATATCTGTTTCTTTGAGTGAGGGTAGTTTCCCCGCCGTCTTGAAAGAGGCGGTGGTGAGACCCCTCCTCAAGAAGCCTGCCTTGGATCCAGCTATGTTGAATAACTTTCACCCGGTCTCCAACCTTCGCTTTCTTGCGAAGGTTGTTGAGAGTGTGGTGGCACATCAGCTCCCTCTGGCCCTGGATGAAGCGGATTATCTAGACCCGTACCAATCGGGTTTCAGGCCCGGGTACAGCACGGAGACGGCATTGGTCGCTCTGGTGAATGATCTCTGGAGGGCTCGGGACAGGGGATGTTCCTCTGTCCTAGTCCTATTAGACCTCTCAGTGGCGTTCGATACCATCGACCATGGTATCCTGCTGCGGCATCTCAGGGGATTGGGAGTGGGAGGCACAGTTTTGCGGTGGTTCTCCTCCTATCTCCTGGGGCGTTCGCAGTCGGTGTTGGCAGGGGGGGCAGAGGTCGACCTCGAGGTCTCTCGTTTGTGGAGTTCCTCAGGGGTCGGTCCTCTCGCCCCTCCTGTTCAACATCTATATGAAACCGCTGGGTGAGATCATTAGTGGTTTTGGAGTTGGGTATCATCAATATGCTGATGATACCCAGATTTTTCTTTCTACCCCAAACCACCCCAGTGATGCCCTCGACGTGATGTCCCATTGCCTGGAGACGGTCCGGGTCTGGATGGGGAGTAACAGACTTCAACTCAACCCCGACAAGACTGAGTGGCTGTGCATACCTGCATCCTGGGATATTCAGAATATCCCATCACTTTCTATGGGGGGTGAATTATTACCCCCCGTAGATAGGGCTCGCAACTTGGGAGTCCTCCTAGATTCACAGCTCACTTTGGAAGATCACATAGGGGCTGTGACTAGGGGGGCCTTCGCCCAGGTTCGCCTGGTGCGCCAGTTGCGGCCCTATCTAGACCGGGATGCCTTGTGTACGGTCACCCATGCGCTCGTGACCTCTCGCCTTGACTACTGCAATGCTCTCTACATGGGGCTGCCCTTGAAGACCACTCGGAGGCTCCAACTGGTACAGAATGCAGCCGCGAGAGTTGTGTTGGGAGTCTCCCGATACTCCCATATAACACCTCTGCTCCGTGAGCTGCATTGGTTGCCAGTTGTCTTCCGGGTGAGATTCAAGGTACTGGTAATGGTGTTCAAGGCCCTTCATGGCACAGGTCCGGAGTACCTTAGGGATCACCTGCTGCTGGCATCTACTTCCCTCCGCCCTGTGCGTTCCCACAGAGAGGGTCTCCTCATGGTGCCACCGATCAGAGAATGTCGATTGGTGGCCCCCAGGGGGAGATCCTTCTCTGTGGGCGCCCCGGAGCTATGGAATCAGCTACCGGTTGAGCTCCGGACGGCGCCCGACCTGCGCTCCTTCCGTCGCGATTTGAAAACATTTTTATTTGTACAAGCTGGACTGGCCTGATGAGGGATGGGTGGTTTTCAATGTTTGTATTGGATTTTAGTTCGGGCATGTTTAATCTCTTTTTAACTTTTGTATTTTTGTATGTTTATATTTGCCCTGTACACCGCCCTGAGTCCTTCGGGAGAAGGGCGGTATATAAATAAAATTAAATAAATAAAAAATAAATAAATAGTTATTTTGCTGTTACTTAAAGACTGTGGATATTTGAAGCCCACACATCTGGCAATTCTATTGTTAAGTTTGTCTCCAGTATTCTTAAGAATGTCTGTATTCTAGTGAGTGAATCTCAACTTCTTCCTTATTTCTGACTTCCAACAGAGCAATTGTAGCTTTTTTTAAAAATAAAAATAAAAATGTTACCCTGTGGTCTTCTTTTCTCACTGGCTGATGTTTAAGAAAGTAACAATTGCAATTAGTAAAAGAATGAACAACAAAAGAACAACTTATTGCAACTTAGCATGAACCCAATTAGTGCAGCAAGAGCTTTGTCCTTCTTAGGAGTTTTGGCAACAAATGATCAAATAGTCAAAATCTGAACCAATAGCTGGTAGCAAGAAGCAACTATAGCAAACTCATGTGCTAGAGTGGATTTCTGGAATCACACATGTGATTATGTGTAATTCCATATTATGTGTGATTCATATGATTAACATGTGAAATAACAATAAGAAATTCCTCAGTGACATCTACTACCACTATATTCGGAATGGAATCTGTGGTTCCTTGCAGAAATAGCTGTAGCTGTAGAAATTGCAGCTTCATGAAACAGGTCAGGATTCCCTAGTCAGGGTGACATTTGCCTGAGCCTGCAAAAATTAAAAACAAAAACAAAAAACTCAATGAATTGACAAAACAGTTAAAATTTCAGTTGTGCAAAATCTTTTGTTGGCTAAAGCAGTGGAGATATGTAATGCAGACAATAGTGACAGAAATTACAATCTACCATTTGAAGAATCCAACTGTTTTTCTTTTAAATGATGCTTCTACAAAGCACTGCACTACAGTAGTACTGTTTAATAGGAGAATGTCTACGGAGATTTTCAGTTATCCAGGTCATAGTTGTCCCAAAAGTGTTTTTTCAGGAGGCAACTGGACTTTCTTGTTTTTCTTTGAAGACGTTTCGCTTCTCATCCAAGAAGCTTCTTCATCTCTTGTTGGGTTCTGGGAAATTGAAGGATTTATATTCTTTGCAGATAGCTGGTCATTAGCATTCTTTTAGAGATTTGTTGTGACATCTGAGTAGTGCAAATGTGTGTGGAGTCTTGGCTGCAGGATGTTTTCTGCCATGTGTCCTTCACTGTTGAAGACAGGCATTGGGGATGAGTCTGCATTGTCTGCATCTCAAGTGCAAATGGTTCCTGTAGTCTGCAATATTTTCTGGAAATCCATTCTTGCTCCTTTACCATTCAAAGGGTGTTCATCCCAAAGTGCATAGATAAATGTCTATGGGGAAAAAAATCCTGCAACCAAGAAGGCTCTGCACAGAGAACCTCCAAATGGCCTCAATGACTCTCTAAAAGGATGCAAATGAACAGCTGTCTTCAAGGAATATAAATCCTTCCATTGCCCAAGCTTCTTGGATGAGAAGTGAAACATCTTTAAAGAAAAACAAGAAAGTCCCGTTGCCTCCTGAAAAAACACCTTTGGGTGTTTAATGGGAGGACTAACATATGACACAAGTTTAGTGTTCTTCCAAAAGAGTTTCTATGTTTATAAATAACTTGTATTAACACTTCTCAATAGCTATGTGGACTGCTTCCTCAGCCCTCAACATATGTTGATCAATCTTTCTGTCCAAGTGATGGTGGCCTTGGAGGACAGTGACCCGCAACTAGAGGAAAGGGAAGCATGTAGCAAGTTAACATGGCCAATAAGAGATCTTGAGATCAAGTCTCATTGTATCAGCAATCAAATGATTAGTGAAACATACCATTGGTGAAACATGGCAAATTGTGTCAACAAGTAAACTATGTTGGAGTGACAGAACCCTCCGCCCAAAAGGTAAAAATGACTTTAAGTTGCCTCATATATGGATTGGGGAAGACAATGTTGTTAGGGTCTGTCTGAGAAAGAGGCTGGCAGGGTGTATTTGTACTATAATTAGATGTAAAGAGGAAAGGCTTTTTTTTTTTTGATTAATAATTGTAAGAAATAAGCAGGGAAAAGGTATATTGCATGAATACCAAGTTTTTCCTATTGTTTGGTGTCAGGTATAATTCTACCATAAAGCAGATAATTGAGGCCACTCTTTTTTTTATCTGCTACTAATGCAGCTCTGCCACCACTCTGCAAAACATGCTTTGCATTGTGTTTCTTTAAGAAAAGGGGGCTTCCTCAAGCAAGCTACCATGGGCCAAGGTTATTTTAGAGAATGTCTCCATTGCTGCTTCTTGCAAAGACATCAGAAGATTGCTTTAACCTTTGTTTTACATTTCACCAATGCTTCTAATGATGTTTCTTGATGTAATAATCCAGCAGCATCAATAACTGCTGACTTTTCCAGAATCATCTTACCTGGGAAGCTTCCCTATGGTAGGAAAACATGGCTTTGACTAATGCAAATGCAGTCCTATGTTGATGCAAGATGAGCTTCCTGGTAATCAAATGATCTCATGATCGACAGCTTGCAGTTCTGTAAAAAAATATTATATCCTTGCCATTCTATGACTGGGTAAGTTTTATTTTGTGGTAGTTGTTCTTTCACAGGCTGATAAACTTGCAGGGCAAAAAATTTGATGCTTGTGTGCCAGCTTAAAGTCCACTGAAAAGAAACTGAATTGTATAAAACTGCATGTCTTCAGGGATTCCTTTTACCACAAAAACATGTTTCATATCAATTGTCTTCCTTCTGCATTAATTTTTAAGATCAACATCCATTTTAATATCTATATATTTTTACTGCTGTTGATGGGATGAAGGATGAGAGCTTCAAACAGCTCGAATTTTTGCTGGGTGGCCTTTTCTGGCTAAAATAGAAAATTTAGAAACAGAAAAAGGGACAGGGGAAAAATGATTGTGTATATCCAAGCAGTGCCTCCATGGATATACATAACTGCTGCAGTAACCCTGAAACTGGTCCTGGGTTTGACAAGCTAATTTTCTCAAGCAGAAATCCTTTTAGCTCCTTGGTAATTTGCTTCAAACAAGTTCCTGTGAATCTTCCACCAGCAAGGGAGCAGGACAACTCTAAGGAGGGATTCTTCTCTCTCTTCCCAGTATCCAGTAAGAAATATGAAAAGTCACAACTTGAACTGTGAATCTCACAATTCACACTTCACCATTTTGGTATCATTGTGGATAGGTATGTGAAGATATAATAATAACTTCAAAAGAGCGAGGTTTTTTTTAATAATAATTAGCTTTCAGGACAGAAATTGGGAAACCATAAGTTCTAGTCCTGCCATAGGTATGAAACCACCTAAATGACTTATGAGGAAGACAGACTGGCGAACCATATCCGGCTGGCTGACTATGTCTGTCTCTGAATTCAGTGAGATGAATCTTTTTGTCTTCTGCACGGAGGCTTGCCCAAAATTACCTCATCACACAAAGGTGATTCAATATTCTCCTTAAAGGTACAGGGCATTTCAGAAGCACATATGAACAGAATTTTCTTCCCTCTCTTTTGATGCAATGCTCCTGGCAAACAGCTTTCTTTGTATAAAATATTAAAACCATTTGCTTCATCTGACCCAGTCTTTTATCCACTCCTCTCTTTGGCTATTCAAGTCTTGAACTTCTTCTAGTCAATATAGTACACCAGGTGATTTTCCTACTCTGAAAACTGCCAGCTTCTGTCTATTGATTGATCTGTCAACAACAGACACTTTGAATCCCTTAAATTCACCCCCCACTCCAAACATAAATGCCTCCTTCTCTTAATAACTGCAATGAGTGGAATTTTAGCTGGATAATGTGCTGCAGAAAGCAGTGCCTCCTCCTTTATCTTTTTAAACTTATTGCTTACTGCCTTGACGTAACCTTTTTTATCTTAATCCCACCATAGTTTGTCTTTCTAACCTAATCTTTTTTTCCCCTAGTCATACTTTCAGTCTAAACTTCTGCTCCTCTCTTTAATGATAGGAGTGCTTTTACTTGTGGGCTTAGAGTTTCACAGCTTTTTAACCTTTTCCTGGGGTTACTATATATTTGAACAAGCAAAGAAGGACAATCTCAGGGATGTGGCACAGCTGGGAGATAAAGGCCTTCATCAGATAACTGATTAAGGTTTTGTCAATTTAGGCAGTAGATACTGAATTAATTAATTGTACTAATCATCTAATTAAAGTCATAGAACAGAACTTGCTAATTTGCAATATGAAAGCTGCTGGGGAAGAAATACCTTGTTATATACTCAAAAAGTTGGGCAATATTTGATTTTAAGGCTATCCCTGCTGAGCAGAGATCGTGAGGTTAAAAAAAGAGAACATGTCCTCCTTTGTCAGACAACTGGTAACTCCAGGGCTTTTTTTCTCATAGAACGCTCAGAACGGAGTTCCAGCACCTTTTTTGGATGGAACCTTGTAGGTTAGGCAAGGCAGTTGTATTACATGTGTGAGTTCTGGCATACCTTTTTCTTTTACAAAAAAAGCACTGGGTAACTCTATCTTTGCAAGACTCATCCAGATTTCCCCCCCTCCTGCTTAGTGTTTGGGACAGATTCCACTCTAGCATCTTTATTTCTATTTACCTTAGCAGGTCTGAGTATCCTACTTCTTGCATCCTGCAAGTTTAAATATTTAACTTAACATTTTAACTTTTTCTGGCTTACACCAATTACAATGCAACTGCTGCATTACATGGAGACATATATTGCAGAAAGATATGTTAATATGAAGGTAATATATAGAGACAGTATTTGACTTAATATACTTTGGTATTCAATCTATTTTAATTTTTGCAATAAACTGTGATTTTAGTAAACTATGGCTTAGTTATATGTGGACCAGTCAATCAATAGCTAATTATGCAATGAAGACAGTACTGACTTGAGGAATGTTATTTTGGAATAAAAGTTATTTGTCAAATTATGTACAAGTGGAAGAATTTGATGTCTTACCATATTTTCCATCACAGTATTCACAAGTAATGTCTACAGGAGAACTAATCTGGTTCTATTTTAGGGGACTGCAATGGATATACTGATCATATATACCAAAGATCCCCAACTCCCGGTCTGCAGCCCAGTGCTGGGGTGCAGCTCATTGGGAATCAGGCCGCACAAGCGGTGCCCAAGCATACAAAGCTACATTCGCACAAGTGAGGCACCTGCATATAAAATTATCACCTCTCCCTCCTGCCACCACTGCCAGCCCAGAGATCCAGAAAGGCTGGGGACCGCTGATATATATGCAAAAATCTCCTAGATGGAAGACCATCCTTCAAGCCCATTTTAGTCCACATCTTAATTTCAAGGGCTCATAAACTTAAATAAACAAATTGCTTGTCTATCGGCACCTAATGACAAAACAAATCTGTAATTAGTGTCACATACTACCTCTTGGATGCAAAATTTCCTTGAGTTGTCATATTAGTCGCAGTTCGACTTTCTCAATTTCATTCATTTGTTAGAATAAAAAATCCAATTCTCTTATTAAACTTCCTATATTACTTCTTTGTTGCTTTTAAAACAGCAATTGAGACATGACCTTTCCCTCCCCCCTTATTTTGCTGTCTGCAACTTGAAATCAACTTCCCACCATGCTTGCTCGTTCAGTTGTTCATGAAACCATGAGAACAGCCTTTGTTTGGGAGACAATTTGGCAAGATAAGCTTAAGCAGACAAACCAGGCAAGCCATTTCAATAGGGAAAAAAAAATCATTTGGAGTGGGTGGATGTTGGAGGGGGAGAAGCAACACTTTCCCACTTTTTACTCTTATTTCTGTTTCCTTTTCTCATCCCAAGGCATTGTATATTAGATGCATTGTATATTTATTCTTATTTCCTGATTGGAAGCATTTATTGTTAGCATAGCTTGTCTGCACTGCTAAAAAGAAAAAGAAAAAAGGCTACATTTTTCCATAAAGCTACTTTATATAGAGAGGTAAACTTAGAAACGATTGTTATTTAAATAGAAGTATAATATCAACTGAGGAAGATTGGTCTGCTACTGGTCTTTTAGTTGACAACTTCAGGTTCTTTGCCTCACTACTGTTTTTCAGGATTTAAATCAGATTTGAAACAGAGAGCCTTGTAGACAGAAGATATCCTCAGTTGGAGGGCATGGCCACACTAACCACTCTTCAGCCATTATTTATATGGCTTTTTATTGTATGTATTTGTGTATACATATGCAAAATTCAGAGAGAGAGACATAATGAAAGCTGGATGGGTGATCCTGAGCCAGGCATTTTCTCTCAGCCCAACCAAGCTCCCAGGGCTGTTGTTGCAGGAAAATAGGAGAATGAAGGTTTGTTCACTGTCTTGAGTTATTTATAAAAATAATAAATGCAGGATACAAATAAAATAAAATAAAAAATGACTTGCAACTAAACTAGACTGTGTAACTTGACTGATGGATATTCATCAAATAATGCATTTTTTAAAAAATGCAATAAACGGCACTGAAGGAAAGAAAGATAATCTAATTTTTAAAAACTGGGTATAAATAAAAATTTTCAAATCATTTATTGCCAAAGATCTGTCTTGCTACAACAAACTGAGTGAATTACTCTCATTAGTAGACATTTCATTGGTTTCATAATGTCATTTAAAAAAAATATTAACAGGACAGTTCTGCTTGCCCAGATAAGAATGGTGCTCAGCACATGGGCATATTCTAGATAAGGGAAGGGCTCAACATATGATTACAAACAGCCAGGCTAAATGAATGTGTGTATTCCTATGGTTGCTCCTCTTCAAGAGGCTGCAATACCACTCATAGCACCTCTTTTGACCTTCTGCCTTGGGGAGCAAGGCCTCCTTCCTACACTACTATGGCTATATGATATATTTTATTATACTGCCAAAACAGATTTATGGTAGTTTAAAGCAGGGGTCCCCAATGCCCGGTCCATGGACCAGCACCAGGCTGTGACATGCCAGAAACTAGGCAGTGCAAACAAGCGAAGCCCCATTCATGGGATGCAGGCAGCATGAGAAACCATGCCCCTCCAGTCCATGGGAAAAGGTCTGTCCACCCAGAACTGATCCCTGGTACCCAAAAGGTTGGGGGCTGCTGGTTTAAAGCAGATAAAACCTATTTAAATTACAAAAATAAAAATATTAAATGAAATAACCAATAAAGCAATAATAACGCAAATAGTATAAATCCAACTGCAATCTACATAGCACCAATAATTATACCTTTTTGAAAAAGTACCATTTTCATGGACTTTGGAAATGATTCCAAGAGAGTATCAACTTGGTTTTGGAAAAAGTCTGTTTCACAAATAGGGGGTCACCAAAGAAAAGCATTGCTAACCCTCCTCTCACTTCACATTCATGAGAATATGTCACTTGGGATGAGCATACAGAATTGGTTGGGTCCACATGGAAGAAGTACTTTGATAATAACTATAAATTATGGATGGTGGACATGTAAGTATTAGAATAGGTAATATTGTCTTTTGCTCTCAGCAATAATAGTTTGTAGCTTGGTGCATTATGCAAACTTACAAACTTGGAGTAAGAGGATAAACTATTGTTTGTGCAGTTACTGACATAGTTTCATTTGGTTGTTCCTCAGTCTTATGTTGATTGTTCTACTCCCAGAAGTAGAATGAGAATCATTACTGTCTAATATTTTGTCTGTTGAATAATAGTTTGATGGTCTGTATGCCATCTTCATTTATTCTTCTGATAGGCCTTACACTTGGAAATGCTGCTTAGGTAGCATAGGAACATACCTATAGTAATATTGATCATAATGGTTAGTCCACCAGACTAGAGATACAAGAAGTCGGGCAATATGCCTGATGGTTATGCCTCACAGATATATAGCACATAGGTATTTAAAGAGTTTATAATAAGGCATGCTGTTAAAAGTTTAATGGATCTCTTTTTTTTTTTTGCTTGTTTGAGAGTGAGCTGGATTCATAATGCTGATCCAGAAGTAAAAGCTATCTCAGTGATATTTCAAACTTGACAGGAAATATGAGGCAGATACTCTGAGGTGAATAGAAAAAAATAAATGTTGGAGTCAATTGTAAGATTTTGCTGACCTAAAGTATGTCAATAATTTGCACAGAAATGCATAAGCTATTCTACTTATATAGGGAGACGGGAGGGGTGGAGGGAAGTAGAGGGAGAAGATTGAATGGCAGTAATCTAAATAGGATTTCTGTAGGAGGTGCTCCTTGCTATCTATTTTAACTTATTGTTAAAAACAAAGACAGTCTACTGGTGAAGGCCAAAGGTAGAGTTAGATCTGCAGTTATGAGCAAACAGTACAAATCATTGAATCTGTTAAAATAATATTTTGTTTTAAGATCACCATTTTTCACATTCTTATCTAGAAGCCCCCTGCCATCTAATGAAGATTGGTTTGGGTAAGTTTATGGGACACAATAAATGTATATTAATTCGTAATAATATCAGCAATGGAATCCTGTGATTAAGTTCAGATTATGGGTGTCAAAGCTCATGTCGCTAAAATTACATACAAAATAGAAGTATCTAAGTTTTAGATCACAAAGCTGGAATTGTCATCATCATCATCTGGATGAGGAGAGTACATCAAAGAGACAGCACTTCCTGATTGATGGTTGGATTGAGCAATGGGTTAGAGTGTTCTGGAAGAGAAACAACAGAAATCTGTACTACAGTAGCTGTAAATATCATCTTCATGTTTGTTCATGCCTGTTGCTGAAGAACAATGACATAATTTCAAGTCCTGCTTGTGGCTTTCTAAACAGCATCTGTGTTGGTCTGTATGAAAAAAAAATGCCATGGAAGAAATATCTTTAACCTGAGGCTTTTTTATTCTTACAATGGAACCTGCTCATCAAGTGGCTACTGTATAAACAGATTTCAGTTTTTATAATTTTCTCCTTCCCTTAATATACCTGTTCTTGTACATAAATTCAAAATCCATGGATTTTTTGTGTGAAGTGGCACTTGTAACAGAAAATAATAATAGTGGTCCTTGTTTGAAATCAGAAGCAATTCTTTCCTCCAACATTGAGAAAATATCTTTTTTCTCCTTCAACTTCTTGTCTTGATTTATATTTTTTTCTGTAGAAAGCATAATTTCTCAGAGGAAAATGGTGTACTACAAGTTCACCTTTAACATGTTAAATTTCTTCCACCATTCTGGGCTCAGTGCCACACTGAACTTTTTTACATTAAAAAAACTGCAAATCCATTTATTTTACTGAGCGTGTAGGGCATTCATTTAATCTGCACATCTTGAAGCTGCCTATGGCTTCACAAGATTAACGAGTTCTCATATATTATATGATTAGGACATTTTGGAGCATTAACTAGATGTCTTAAAGATGCCAATGTATGCATAATATATTAGATGTGATTCTTTAAATGGTAAACCAAACAGACCAAAGTTGACCATTAAAGGGTATTTCATGCTAATTGGAGTGTCTTGTTCATTCATCTTCCCCCCTTTCTTCCTCACCTCCATCTCCCAGCAATGAGTAAATGCCTCCTCTTTAAGAATTCATGAAAACTTTGGAAGTGTAAGATATTGTAAGTTATCCCAGACTTGACAGTTGGAATGTTACAGTGTCCTTCTTTGTCACAAACTTTCTACTACAGTTTTGGAGTATTGTTTTTGGTTGGTCAGAAAAGACTTCTTTCTCTCTAAGAATAATTCATGAGCAAAATGCACCAGCAAATTAGGACACTGCTAATTGCCCAAACAGCCAACAATAATATTAGAAGGCAGAGCATGACTGTAATAGCAGAAGCTCAATAATAAGCAATTCTAAAATTGGAACTTTTGAAAAAAAGCTGCCTCAGCTTTCCCCCTTTGCTCATAGTGCAAAGAAAAACCCAGCATCTCCTGTGTATATTTGCAAAGGAAAGCATTCTGGTATGCTGTAGCTTAGGAGCTGTTTTTGACTTTTTTTTTTTTTAAACAAGACAGCCCCAGCCTGATCCAGCAGCCAAGCTATGCATGCCTCGTCAGCAGTGGGAGCAAGAAGTTGGTGAAAGTGAGCTGGAACGGCACAGCACAGGACAGTAGAGGTCTTGTACTGCAGAGTCAAAAGGGCAACTGGGCCTGGGCTGGGCAGCTGCAGCTCTTGGAGCATGGCAAGCAACTCGAAAGGCTGCATCAGGGCAGCCAGAAAGCCAGGAATGACGGAGTAGTAGAGATAGGTGGGCAAGAGGAGGGAGATGGAGATAGTCCAATACCTTACTGAAGCTTATGGCTGGGAGGGACCAAGCTGGAAATAACTTGGATTGATGCAGGTCCTCAGCTAACTACTGGTAAAATTTGCTTAATAGCAGCAAAGGTATTGCCAGGATTCCAGTTGCTAAATGATGAGGTCATGGGCATTTACAGCTGCATTATTTAACAATTGTAATTCCAGTCCAAATTGTGGTCCTAAGTCTAGGACAACTTGTGCTACCAAAAACACTACCCAAGGTATAACTTGAGATTGTGTATCATTATGTGGAAAAATCTGCTGGGTTTTAGACACCGTTCTTCTTGCCTAGAAATTCTCACTGAATGCTAGATGGTGGCAGCATTTTGCTGTCAGGTATTATTTTCAACTACTACAATCATTGTTGTAGGTGCAGTGTATAGACTCTGCACATGTATGGAGTGAGGAATGGAGAGATGATTCACTTGAACCCAGAGCATCAATGATAAAATGTGCATTATTATAATCATATGTTGTGACATTGTCTGCAAATACAAAAGTGCTGAAGATTGCATTGAAACATCACCATGCAAGTTTTGTCATGTTGGTATCACTGTGGCTAGCTGCAGATGCTTCTGACCAAAAGACTGAGATTCAAGGTGAGACTTGAAGGGATGTAGATTCTTGTTTTCATTTGCAGCATTGTGAAATTGACTAAAAGCTATCCAGAAAGATTAAAATAAGGTTTATTGATAAGACTGCATATGAAAGTTACAAGAGACCTCCAAATCCAGTATGTGGGAATAGGATTAAGCAAGAATTCCTGTGAATGAGAAAGTTGCAAGGCTTCATCATCACAGACAACTAAGTCAACATTCTGTGATTTCAGTTGCAACTGGACCACAAATAATTGGTTTGCCTAAGGAGGACTGATATCACAGGAATACAGTAATGGACAGCATTAAATCTAAATTTGCTCTGTGCCAGAGTGTGGTAGGACTTGAGATCCTACTCTTATTTACTTTCATCACATTTTTGTCATAGGTTGTTTATGGGGAACCTTTGCTAATGGCAGCAGCCAAATTGTAAGGCAATATTGTTCCTTTGAAAATTGGTTCATTGAATTTGAAACTCTTTGTTTTAATTGTTCTTTCAATATATTCTTTCAATATGCTTTCATGTTAGCATTCTCATAATGCTAGTCTGAAAGCTACATAACTTGTTCTGTAAAATAGAATTTGTTTGGAAAACATATAGTTGGATATTGGCAAAAGCATCCATATCTTACAAGATAATAAAATCTCCCACTATATTGGCATTTTTGACAAGATCTTGTGAAATTTTGGGAAGTTTCTTTTAGGGAAAGTTTCCTTCTGGGTTACATAGAGTGTAATTCTATAATGAAACCATTTTAGTTTTTAGTGCCTGGAAATTCTACAGAGCCATAAAAAACCTCACATTCTCTCGCAAGAAACAAATGACCCAGATAACAATCTGATTACAGTTTGCATTTTGAAGTGCACACACACTTTGCATTGTTTGCATTTTTAAAACATACAGATCCATATAGCTATATATATCTAGGATACAGTGCTATTTTCTCTTCTTCCTGCACAAGTTTTCTATCCAGTTGCAGCATTCAGCTTTAGATCTATCCCATTGCAGTTATTTTACTGGTAAGCCTTATACCAGTATAGGCTTTTGCTTAATTGTGAAAAACATTGTGCAGAACAAGATTGCTTTATTGTGACATGCACTTTGTTTAGTTTCTCACCTTTTTTTCCAGAATCCAAAAATTCTCATTGAATTGAACAACTTCCTTTTATTCAAAGGTTTTCTGCAAAAAAGCTTAAAAGTATACAAAGAAAGGATGCTGAATGAAGTCATCCCATTTTATTCTATTTATAACCCTAGTTATTCCATGGAATGAAAGCTGAAAAAGTGATTCTTACCAGGTACCAGTGTGGATTTCTGGAAAAGTTCCCCTTTCCATTTTAAAATGTGCATTTACTGAAGCCTAATTTAGAAATACATGAACCATTCTTTTATACTTAGCAACTTCCAGATTATACTGAATCCCCCCAATGTTTCATGAAATTAACAGTTATTGAATAGATAAATAACAGCTATTCTACAGATAAATAACTTCAGGAAGAAGTAGATAAGTCAGGGACAAGGCTGCTACCTATTATCAGTGCAGTATTTGACACTGCAATGACTGACTGGGAAAAAGGCAATAAAATCATTTTTTTTGTCCTGGCCTTGCCTGCTTATGACTATTTGCATATACAGGATTTTGCATCTGGCATAACAGTATAAATGCAATATTGATAATACTGATACTGGTAATGCAATACTGATAAGAGGATTCTGCTGTAACCCCCCCCCCCCCCCCCCCCCCCCCCCCCCCCCCCAAACAGCGTCGGAATCAAAGAGGAACAACTCCGCACGCGA
>JAKJMR010018271.1:1057170-1086103 GCA_024449315.1 Daboia siamensis
CAACATATAAAAAACAAGAAAAAAGTTAAGGAAATGATTGGTCCATTTAGTGGGGGAAAGTGGCAAGAAGGTGACAAGCAATAGGGAGAAAGCAGAACTATTTAATTCATTTTTTGCATCTGTCTTTACAGAAAGGGAAAAAACAGTCCAACCTACCCAAACCAGTGCCATAAAAAACAGAATAGAAACGCAAGTTAAGATAGGCAAGAAAATGGTAAGTGAGCACCTGTCCAGCCTAGACGAGTTCAAATCACCAGGACCAGATGGATTACACCCCAAGGTTCTCAAGGAACTGGCAGACGTGATCTCAGAACCACTGAACTATATTTTTCAAAGATCCTGGAGCACTGGGGAACTACCAGAGGACTGGAAAAGAGCTGATGTAGTTCCCATCTTCAAAAAAGGGAAAAAAGTAGATCCAGGAAACTACAGACCTATCAGCCTGACCTCAATACCTGGGAAGATTCTGGAAAAGATAATCAAACAACAAATCAGCGAACATCTTGATGCAAACAAAGTTATCACTAAAAGTCAACACGGGTTTGTCAAAAACAGATCGTGCCAGACGAATCTTATTACATTCTTTGACCAAGTGACAAAACTAGTGGACCAGAGGAATGCTGTAGATATAATTTACTTGGACTTCAGTAAGGCATTTGATAAGGTAGATCACAACCTACTACTTGACAAGATAGAAAAATGTGGGTTAGATAGCATTATCACCAGATAGATTCGTAGCTGGCTGACAGGCCGTACTCAGCGTGTCGTCCTCAATGGAACCGCATCTACATGGAAGGAAGTGTGTAGTGGGGTGCCCCAGGGCTCTGTTCTGGGCCCAGTGCTCTTCAATATCTTCATTAATGATTTGGATGAGGAGATAGATGGAGAACTCATCAAATTTGCAGATGACACCAAGCTGGCAGGAATAGCCAATACTCCAGAAGATAGGCTTAAGATACAGAAGGATCTGGACAGAGTCGAACACTGGGCACTATCTAATAAAATGAAATTCAATGGTGAAAAAAGTAAGGTTCTACATTTAGGGAGGAAAAATCAAATGCACAGGTATAGTATAGGTGGTACCTTGCTCAATAGCAGTAACTGTGAGAGGGATCTCGGAGTCTTAGTAGACAATCACTTCAATATGAGCCAGCAGTGTGCTGCAGCTGCCAAAAAAGCCAACACAGTGCTAGGCTGCATTAACAGAGGGATAGAATCAAGATCACGTGAAGTACTAATACCACTTTACAATACTTTGGTAAGGCCACATCTGGAATACTGCATCCAGTTTTGGTCACCACGATGTAAAAAAGATGTTGAGACTCTAGAAAGGGTACAGAGAAGAGCAACAAAGATGATTAGTGGGCTGGAGGCCAAAACATATAGGGAACGGTTGCTGGAATTGGGTATGTGTAGTTTAACGAAGAGAAGAGTGAGGGGTGACATGATAGCAGTGTTTCAATATCTCAGGGGCTGCCACAAAGAAGAGGGAGTCAAGCTATTCTCCAAAGCACCTGAAAGCAGGACAAGAAGCAACGGATGGAAACTAGTCAAGGAGAGAAGCAACCTAGAACTAAGGAGAAACTTCCTGACAGTTAGAACAATTAACCAGTGGAACAACCTGCCTCCAGAAGTGGTGAATGCTCCAACACTGGAAGCTTTTAAGAAGAGACTGGACAGCCATTTGTCTGAAATGGTATAAGGTTTCCTGCCTGAGCAGGGGGTTGGACTAGATGACCTCCAAGGTACCTTCCAACTTTATTATTATTATTATTATTATTATTATTATTATTAAAAAAAAAAAAAAAAAAAAAAATATTATTATTATTATTATTATTATATAAGGAAATCTTGAGTTTGGAGAGGAATATATGATGTTTGAAGCCATATAATTTTTTACGAGGAAAAAAGATTGTTCAAACCTGGTTTCAGTATGGGCAACTACAAGCCAGGTGGAAAGAAGATTAGAAAATTGGTTTTCTAATGGATGATGAAAATTTGGTAAAGCAAATTAGAAATCAGGGCCCAGCACATATCAAACGGATATATCTTGCATTGATAGAAATTGACTCAGAAACAGAAATTGTTAAAGACTGTATGATAAAATGGGCACAGAATATTCAGAAAGTTATTACAATGGACACTTGGGAAAAGATCTGGGTGAGAAATGTAAAATTTACACAAGCTCAAAACTTAAGAGAGAACTTTTATAAAATGTTTTATAGGTGGCATTTAGATCCTAAAAAGTTAGCAAGTATGTATCCAAATTATCAGCCTAAATGTTGGAGATGTGGAGGCGAAGATGCAACGTATTTTCATATATCGTGGACTTGTAAAAAGATTAAAGTATTTTGGATTAAAATTTGGTGGAATATGCAGAAGATATTCAAGAAAAGGATAAAGTTTTGTCCGCAATTGTTTTTACTGGGCATTATTACTGATACTACTGCTGTGGACATTAAGTTGATGCTGAACTTAATTACGGCAGCGAGACTTTTAATAGGGCAATACTGGAAGAAGGAAGAACTGCCGACTACAGAGGAATGGACCTTAAAAGTTTCCAACCTGGCGGAAATGGCGAAGATTTCAGCGTATTTGAAAGACCATTCGCAACAACGATATATTGTGGAGTGGGAAAAATGGATTGATTACATCCAGAATAAATATGGGACTAAAAAGTTTCATTTAGCATTTGAATAAGTATATTGCTTGTAGTCAATTTATAAGAGCTAAAGCGCGGTAGACTTAATAGTTTATTGTTATTAGCATATGGTAGTTTATGATTGTTTTTTTACTTTTATACCTTGTATTCAGCTCTGGGAAGTCGGGGAGGAGGGAGGGGGGAAGGGGAGGGTGAGAGGGTGGGATTGGGTTGGGAAGGGAGGGAGGGGGTGGGGGTTGGGATGTTAAAGATAAAATGTATTGAAAAACTTTTCAATAAAAAAAAAAAAAGATCTGGGTCATATTCTGTCTTATTCTGGCCCCTTGAAATACCAGAAGTGTGGGGTAGGTTCAGATCTTGGGGGGAACCTTAAGAAGGCAGGTGTTACTACAGAGAGTTGCAGCTTCAGGCTTCTGACAGTTTCGTTGAATCAACCTGGAGGGCAGCAAACCTGCCAGATCAGACCATCTGGGCAGATCTTATGTGAATAAAAAAATCTAATTACAGCAGTCTCTGCATATTGGTGACGCTGATCTTAACCATTAGGGAAGCTACATCAAGCAGGTCTCCAAATACTGTTGGATTATATTGGCAATCATTAATTATTTGGTTTAGTTTGATGGTAGTGTGGTCAAAAGATTCCAGCTGCTATTCTCCCTCTTCCATTTCTCCCATCTTTCTTTCCTAAGATGGCAGTTCCCGTTGATACATTCATAAATGGCTGTAGAGCTCACTTCTTTAAGTCTCTCACTGCATACTTCCTTCCATGTCTCCCAAATCACTTCAATTTTTCAGGGCTTCCTGGTTAAAATAACAACAATTGGGATACTGCTGCATTATTCAGTGATGGGTTTATATACAGATTGCATATAATGTTTGCTTTTCCTTAAAATCTGATATAAATGCAATTTGAATTGGGGAATTCCTGAAAACAGAGCATTTCTTGTTTTGTTTATCCAGAATCAGGTTTTATAACAACTATCCAATTATGATTTCTTTAGGAAAAGTTTTTTTCAAACTCATAATTATTGTAACAATGTAGCTGTCTAAATGAATGGAAATTTGAATCTTGACAAGAACTTCAGGGCACAATGCAGAGAAATAATTATCATGCATTATAAGTGAAAACAGTAATTAAAACAAGCTTTGAAAATGTGGATTAAATAAAGTGTATTGGTGTTCTCAAAGTTATGTGGACCTCAGCTCTCAGAAGTTCCCAGCCACTTGTACCTCTAATAAAATGAATGAGTGACAATATGGTTTCATCTATTATGTTGCTTAAGTTTTGTTCACACAAAATATTCCAACTATCCTTCCAATGTATGTATTCTCTCTTTCTCTCTCTCATGGAATGGTGTGTGTGTGTATCAGGCCAGTGCAAATAATTCAACCAATTGCTAGAAATGCCGTAGGCAAGTTGCTCTACTTTGCAAAGCATTGGGACAAGGCTACTCTGTTTCAAACAGTCCCTTGTTTTGAGACAAATGGCTTCTGTACATTGATTGCACATGTGTACATCACTGAAGGATTACAAAATTGGCAGAAAGAAACAAAATGGTTGCTTTCATCAGTTGAAGAAAAAGTTGTTTTGCTTTGTGGATATGTTTTGATGGGGGTAATGAAAAAAAATACTTTCAAACCGAATAATAATTTCTGCATAATTCTAGAATGTTATATCTATCTTCCATGGAGTTCATAATGAAAGCATAGTTTCTCTATTTCTTAGTCTTACTACAAGCTGTTGTGTTTGGCTGATAAGTATTATGTGATTCAAAATTCATTTTTTTATTTTTATTTTACATTTCTAACAATAAAATTATCTTTAAACTTAAAGAAGAAGAAAATAGAAGTGGTCCAAAATTACGTTGTGAGTACGTTGAACTCTGTCACAGAGTAACATAGAACTGTATAACATTTAATGTCATAGCACAGATAGTCAACAAATAAATGCAGTATGGAATATCAATATAAGATTCAATTTAACAAAGTGATTTTTCTTGCAAGAAAGCTAAAGCTGTTTCTTCCACGTAAACTGATAATTAGATCTTACTTAAACAAAAAAAGAATCTCTCTGCACAAACTCCAAAAATTTGAACAGAAATATTTCCAAATAAATGAATAAATCTAACTGATAGTTTTGCAGCTGCTTGTTCTCTGAGTTTCAGTTTTTCATTTCACTTTCTAAAAATTCTTATTAGCATCTTGTCTTGGAATTTATTGCCTGAACAATAGTTCCCATTCAGAGTTCCCTCTCTTAGAGTCCTGCTGGAAATGTCAACTTTTATTTCATGTAATGATTGTGACCATTTCTGTTTTCTTTAAGATGTCTAAGCTTATGAATGTCTTGGACTGTCTGACATTTTATGCTTTGTTCTCAGGGCTTCTGTATCCTACATGGTTAGGAATGCCAATGAGACTTGTATATGAGCATGTGCTTGTTACAAAGTCTGCAGATGATGTGTTTCATCATTATTGGTTTAATCACTGTAACACTGTAACACATAAAGAATTAGAGAATTAGAGTTTTACTAAAACAAATTGTCCTGCAATAGGGCTATCTGGTGGATCACAGACTTGAAAATAGAGCAGCAGAAATAAAAGGGAACAAAATTGTTGTGATAACAGTGCTCTTTATTACATCAACCATACATAAATCCTCCTCCTCTTCTTTCTCCTTTTTATCTGGTCCTTCAGATGGGCAGTTTACTTTCTGTTATGGCTAATGAGGGATTGAATGATATCAAGAGAGAGTTTTATAAAGTTTATAAATTTCAGAACAAGAAAAGCCTACACTTGCAAATGTATTTATTTCATTATATTAGCCATGCTGCTCAATAGGGCCCTTAAACCAAGATACATTGTCCAGCCATGCAATAGCTTTATACAATAATACCAGAATGAAAGCAAAAGGAAAATATTACTTGAAACATACAAGAGCATTAATAACATTCATCAAATTTCAGTTAAAATGTGTGGAATTCACCAAGCAAAATTGGGGCATAGATTCAGACTGATCTTCCTGGGCAGAAAAATAAATAGATGTGAGGGGATATTACTGAAAAGACAGTCTCTTGTGTATTACCAACTTACCATCTAAAAAAAACTAAAAAGCAACCATGTTATAGTGTGCACACACATACACATGTAACTATGGTTTAGTAAGTTTATTAATATTCACCAACAACTCCCTTCACCAAAAACCCAGAAATGTCTCAATTAAGTCTAGCCAAAAGCAGACCAATGCTAGTCCACAGAGCAATAGCCAATGAGTGCACAAGGTGCTTGAAAATCTCCCTGAGGAGATAAATCCACCAGGCAAAATTATATCCACAATACAAGAGGGTTCACGAGGCAATAAAAGTCCAGAGTTCACAAGGCATGATCCAAGTCAAAGCATGATGTCCATACAAAGCAAGGCTAGAATCACAATGGCCAGAAAACACACTGCTAGAAAATGAACACATTGTTCCCAGCATTACCTCCATCTGTCTGCTATGCTAAATATCCACCTTCTGGTGCGGTCCATCTGTGGAACTTTTACCAAAGAGAGTCAACCACTTTCTCCATACAAGTAATTGGGCTGACCTTTGTTGATCCTGTCTTTTCTCTGCCCTACATGTTCTTGGATCAGGTGCAGAAGGCAGTTCCTCTTCTTCATCACTGACCAGCTGCAGGTACATGCTTTCCCCACCTGAAGCCTCAGGGCTGTGCTGCTGCAGCTGTGTTCAGCCAAATCTCTCTTAGATGGTTGCTTGGAGCCATTGACCAAGTTCCACAGAAAATGGAATGAATGGCATTTCCTCCCTTGTCCACTTTGTGAGAGATTTTGGCATTGCTGTTTTAACATCCTGGCCTTAGCATGGACATTCATTTATTGCCTGTTTCATCTGGCTTTCTAATGCATTAGTCAGTGTGACACAGTTGTGTCTGGGAAGACATGAAGATTGTTGTCTTCTCGGCAGCCTGATAAGGATCATCTGAAGGAATCTCAGAGAAGTAAACTTCTATAGAGAGGGGGACACAATAGCCAAATTGTAATTTATTATACTAATGTGACCTCAGTGACTTCAACCAATAAGGTGGGTAGGGGTATAGTTTATTCCAAGAAAAAGATTCGTGTACATTGAAATGCTGAGGTTTCATGTTTTATACCACTGAATAAATTTAGTGTTTAATTTAGTGTTCCCTTTTAAAGATAAAAATGAGTTCTACACTGTATCCTCCCTCACAGGAATTCCTAGTGATAACCAAATGAGCAAGGAAGTACATGTTACTTTGCTATATCTTTCTTCTTTACACAGAACCAAAAAATGAAGAAAATAAAATGAATTCAAATATTTTGCAGATTTTCCTCAAATGCTCTAATGATAGTGAATCTTTTCTAAAAATCAGAAGCCATGGTGTGGTAGGAGGAATTCTCAAAGAAGACAACATAACCAAAGTGGTAAAAGAGAGATGTATCTTTTGTCATGGCTGTTACATTGACTTTTTTTTCAGTCTAAAATGGCTTATATTGATCTATGACTTGTTTTGAAAATATGTTTATTAAGGTATCTTCTAAAGCCAACATGATCAACCTGAAAAACTAGATACATTTTCCTGGTAATTATAGCACCAATAGTGCATGTTGACATAATTAAAGACCAGATACTGATAAACCATGAAATCATATAAAGCATGTGGCATAATCACTCTGTTCTTGTGGGAAACTGTTTGCTTTTCAATTGAAGCAATCTGATTGAATTAAAAAGAGGAAGTTGAGGAAACTGAAGAAAAAGGAATTCATCAAAACACTTTATGAGCACTTTATGATAATGCATACAACACAATGTAGAAGGTCAGCACCTCTGAATACAAAATATTTCCCTTTTAAGCACTGTGCCTGCCTACTATATACTGTTTTTTCCTCTTACTTTCTATCTGTTTCTTAAAGCTATATTCATGCAAGTGTGTTCTTCTCTCTTATCAATTCCTGGTATTTATGCAGATTGATTCATCTAATTTACAATTTAAAAAGAAGTTTGCCAATTACTTAATTGCTAATTAATCTTCTCTAGACTTGCTCAGGTTTTCACTTTCAACTGTTTGCAAGAATGAAAGATACCTTCTGTTCCTGTAATGTACAGTGTTAAAGTTCCTGCCTATTAGTCTTTTGTCCTAGAAATTGGGATCAGTTTTAAATTTGTTTATTTATATCCTAAAATATTCACCCTCAGTAAAACATTTGATCTTCAGTAGCCGGAAATTATTTTTATAATGTGCTCTTTTACATGAAAAATTATTAATTGGCAATTACATCCATATCCAAGTTTGCCTTCTTGCCATAGCCAGAGGCCTTTACAGGAAAAAAATATGGTATATTGACTGCCATCTGAATTTAATTTATCTAGATTGCTCCAAAATAGAAGCATTGTACCTGGACAGTTGAGATCTAATTCTAGATTAAGTATGCAGTTCAATCATTAAATCAGTTCTCTTCTTTGGGTATGATCTTTTCATTTCATCACACTAAATTCAAAATAATTTAACATATATAATAATATATGGAGGCAAACATATATAGAAATGATGTTCTCTATATAATCATTGATGCAATTATAGGCAGCTTCTATACCTACTCAGTGGGTTAGGACGCTGAGCTTGTCGATCAGAAGGTCGGCAGTTTGGCGGGTCGAATCCCGAGTGCCGCGTAACAGAGTGAGCGCCTGTTACCTGTCCCAGCTTCTGCCAACCTAGCAGTTCGAAAGTACGTAAAAATGCAAGTAGAAAAATAGGGACCACTATGGTGGGAAGGTAACAGCGTTCCATGCGCCTCTGGCGTTTAGTCATGCCGGCCATGTGACCACGGAGACGTCCTCGGACAAGCGCTGGCTCTTTGGCTTTGAAACGGAGATGAGCACCGGTCCCTAGAGTCAGAAACGACTAGCACGCATGTGCGGGGAACCTTTACCTTTACCTTTACTATAAACAATGAGGAGTATCTAAAGACTGAAGGGAGAACTCTGTCAAACTATGATTTTATGGATAATAAATCTGACAGGTGATTCATAGCAGACTAAAATAATTCTCTTTGCAGTACATAGTTATTTTAAAGGTTTGGTTCAATAAAGTGATTACCGCATAGATAGCTTTGAAAGAGATGTGATAATTTAGATGAGGATTACAAAACTATCTGATCTCTTTGGCTGCAATTTAAAGTTGGCTAGCATATATAACATCAACCCTTTAAATGACTGCGATGAGCTCCATTGGTAGTGTTCTGCATCTACCAGAGAGTTGCCGTCAAAGAAAATCCTAGCATAAGGATCACATTGGTGGTGAGATTCATAATAGACTATTCTAGGGATGAAAGTGGGAGTAGATTTATAGTGGTTTGTAGAAATTGCTCACTAATTTGATTTTTTACAGGTAGAAACATCTACTCTGATTGAAATCATTGATTTAATTTTGATAAAGTAAATTTCCTATTTTGATCCTCTGCTATTTTAGTGACATCTCAAAAAATAACAAGTCTTCAGTCACCCTTTTCCATACTTCTCCAGATAAGTTTAGAGTACAACTCCTAGCATTTGGTTGACTCAATAGACTATGGTCAATTTAAATAGACTGCCCAAATTCTAGGTAGAACTATAAGAGAAGAACAGGCAGAGCTGGGGAAGGGGGCAGAGTTAAACAAGTCATGAACTTTGGTTGACTAGATTCTTGTATATAGGCTTCAGCAATGAATCTTTTGAACTGCAACTTAATGTATAGTTTCTTTATGCCTGATATGAACTTAATCAATTTAGATATTTTTCAAAAAGTTAAGCAAAACTGAAATTTGTTGGTGTTTAGATGAGAATCACAAGAGTACTCTTATATTATAGCCCTATTCTATAGACTGCTGAGATGGGATTTTGAAAAATCTATTTGTAAAAACAATGGCAAATCACTTAACAAAGCCAGGTGGGCTTGTCTAGAAAGTTGCCATAAATTAGAATTGACTTAAAAGAGACCTTTACTCAGACTACGCTAAATGAATTCATTTGAAATACACATTATTTTACTATTTTATTTGATGTCTCTTGATATATCCATCGCTATTCAATTCATATGGTTTAAATTGGGAAAGAGTGGGAAATTACCATGGTGATGTTGATTCAAACAGCATTACAATAAATAAAACAATCAAATGTGCTCAACTTGAGTAGAGATGCACTATGAATCTTATTTTTTCTCTATATGCAAAAATTTAAATGCCTTGGATATACTTGGTTCAACTGGAAACAACTTAGATTAATGAAAGGATGGATTATAAATGATGCATCTCAAGAAGGGTAAAACATATTGCTATTTTATGATGGAAAAAACACCATTTCCATAAGCAAAGGTGGAAATACTACTGAGAAGAAAAACCATCAAAAGGCCAAGAATCCTTTCTAATGAGAGCCAATGAAGCCTTGATTTAATTTATGTACCAATTAAATTGGTGCCCCTTGCTGATTACTAATCTTTCTAAAGCTCAGTATGCAAAATAAAATAAAAGGTGGAATTAATGATTATCATGATGACTCAGGGATTCTGGACCCTGAAACTGAGCAGGCTTAATCATAACTCTAAGTGAAACAGCCCAGGGTTTCTGACTTGGTTCGCCTTCCCCTTTCTTTATCTTTTGTTAATCGGAGATTTTATGCACCAATATTTACAGAGCCTGCTTTTTTTTTTTAATGTAGAAAGGAACATGAAGGAGAGAAGCAGGAGAGTAGGACAGATAGCTTTTCATTGTTTAGGCAGATGATCACCATACCCTTCAGTGGTCATATCTGCGAAGATGGAATATGAGCCTGAGGTCAAATCTCAGAGCAATTTTTAATTGCTCTGATTTCAACAAGGGATGCTTGTACTTTAAAGCTACAGAAGAAGTAATTACTGATGTTTTTTCTCTCCAGCAATGAGATCACATACTACTTTCAAAAATGTGATGAAAACCAATAAGCATTGTACCCGGGTGGATCATTGTACTACAATCACTGAAAGGGGTTAGCAATATAGTTAAAAGAGAATGTTTGCAAATCAGGGCACCTCACTCTATATAGAAATACAGGTAGTCCTTGACTTACAACAGTTCATTTAGTGATCGTTCAAAGTTACAACAGCACTGAAAAAAGTAACTTATGACTGTTTATCACACTTAAACTGTTGCAGCATTCCCATGGTTAGGTGATTAAATTTGGACATTTGGCAACTGATTCACGTTTATGACAGTTGCAGTGTCCCAGGGTCATGTGATCATCTTTTGCAGTCTTTTTTCAAAGCCAGTGGGGAAGCCAGATTCATTTAATAACCATGTTACTAACTTAACAACTGCATTGATTCATGTAACAACTCTGGCAAGAAAAGTCGCAAAAGTGAGGCAAAACTCACTTAACAAATGTTTCATTTAACAACAGAAAATTTGGACTCAGTTGTGGTCATCCTGTAATTAAGATTAAAAGACAAATTATGGCTGCATATTATTTCCAAAATTTGAAATTCTGCAACAGTATAGAAATAGATAGCAGCAGTTTTGAAGCAAATGTAGTCAAACTGAACTAGATACAAATAACTTGAAAATAACATTTCATTCTGCAAGACATCCAGTACTTGTATCTTGGATATTAACTTTGCCCACTAAAGTTTAAACATCTGCTTACTCTGTTTATCTCATAGGAAAAGGTTCCTCCCAAAACCATTATTTACGAATGGGAAGAGAGTTGGTTTACATTTCCTGAATAGAATAGAAGAAACTGTTGAAAGCATATTACTTGGAGATGCAATTGTCCTGCTGCAAAGCATTGGTGCTCAGTCTGAGTGATGCATATCTGGTAATTAACTCTTTTGTAACATCTAAACAAAGCTTTTTTCTCTTTACTTTACTGTCCTGTCCAGTTATCTCTTCTTAAGATTAAAGATATGGGCTTCCAAAATCTAGACATCAGCAGATGCAAAAAACCATTCTCTTTGCCTCCAGCTTGTGACCATCTTTGTGTTTGCAGCTCTGTTCCACTAGGACAGACATGTCAAACACAAGGCCCGGGGGCCGGATCCGGCCCATGAAGTGGTTTCATGTGGCCCACGAAGCCATCCTGGAAACAGTGAGGGAACGGCCCCCACTGCCTTGGCCCTGGCCCAGAGACCCTCCTTCTGCCAGAGACCCTCAGATCTGTCCCACTCCTGCCCAGGCCCCCATAGGCACCCTTGATGCGAACGAGGTAGAGCTGGCCACGCCCACCCAGTAGGCCATACGCACTCTAGCCACGCCCACCCACCTTGGCCACGCCCACCCGGCCCCGAGGGCAACCGCAGTGCTGATGCGGCCCTCAGTGAAATTGAGTTTGACACCCCTGCACTAGGACTACTGCTTCTTATGTGTTCCATTCAGTTTTGTTCCCTGTTTTCTCCTTTGTTCTCTTTCTTTCGCCTCCCAATGCAGTCATTCTTTCTATGCTACTTTTCTTTTCTTTGCTCTTTCTGTCTAAAGAGAGAATGTATGCATATTAGACTGATTGAAATTTGACAGTGTGAGAAGCCCCCCCCCCCCCCCGGAGAATGAAATATTTTGCGGAATATTAAAAGAGGCAGAATATTATATTTTCATTAAAGGACAAGAGGAGAGACATATTCTTAAAGACAGAATACAGCCCGTTTTCCTGCCTCAAGCAGAAACCTGAAGATGATAATCTTTAGGAATGGAGATTTTGTAATTCATTCAGAAACAGAATGCCTTCAGCCGAAGCTCCCACAGAAGGCTGGAGTTGATGGGATTAGAAAAACAAAGACTCTTCAAATCTACATTCCCCACCCAGCTCCAAGGATTAGGACATGACCTCCCAGCCACAATGGGAGTCAGGCAACAATAATTATAATACTAAAAGGGCACACTCAAACACAGATCAAAATACATTTCACAATGAACAGGCATCTCAAATATAAAGCCACAAAGAATGTATAAAAACCTACCTAATCTCAATTCCATTTTGTCAGCTGTCCCAGAACCACATGCTGTTGTTGGTTTTGTTCATTAAACAGAGATCTTCTTTCCTAAGCAGCTAGCCTCCATTTTATTTTTCAGGCATCTTTCTCCTGGCTTGGAACCAGATCTGATTTTCTTCCCACAACAGGATGAGGAATCTAGTTGCAAATACTACTAGAGGTACAAATTTTATGTAATGCATCAATATTAAACATGTCACGGATGCATATATGTGGAATCGTAAGAGGTTACTTTATAGAAAAATTTCTTTCTTGGTAAGATATCAGGGGACAGGAAAGCAGCTTCACTTATCGTAGGCTCTCTGAATGCTAAAGTGATTCCTAAAAACTAGATACTGTTTTCTAATATAACTGAGGCAGGAAACATGCAAAAAAAAAATAAAATGCTGATATAACTCTTGAAATAGAAAGATCAATCCATGTGTTATTTAAACTACTATGGCACTTAGCAGCCCCTCACTCTGACTCAAAATCAAAGCAATTCCAGTCAACATGTTAATCACCCCTGATTTAAGAGGATACTATATAATTTATATAGGGACACGGTAGCTCAGTGGGTTAAGACGCTGAGCTTGTCGATCTGAAGGTCGGCAGTTTGGCTGGTCAAATCCCGAGTGCTGCGTAACAGAGTGAGCGCCTGTTACTCGTCCCAGCTTCTGCCAACCTAGCAGTTCGAAAGCACGTAAAAATGCAAGTAGAAAAATAGGGACCACTCCGGTGGGAAGGTAACAGCGTTCCGTGTGCCTTTGGCGTCAAGTCATGCCGGCCACATGACCACGGAGAAGTCCTCGGACAAGCGCTGGCTCTTCGGCTATGAAACGGAGATGAGCACCGGCCCCTAGAGTCGGAAACGACGAGCACGCATGTGCGGGGGAACCTTTACCTTTACCTTTATATATATATTTTTTAAAAAGCTTGAACTGACAGAAGAAAACCAAACCTTAAATCAAATATTGCCCCTTCCAAAAATTGATCAAAACAACTGCAAAATAAATGCAGTCAGTATAAATGTAAACATTCCCAAGAATAACTTCCCCCAAATAAGCACTAAGATATTTCTTCCCTTCTCAAAACTTAAAGATCTTCCCCATATTGTGATCAGTTAATACATTTAGATGTAACATCCACATGTAGTAGCTAAGAAATCAAGACTAAGATGTTGTTTCATGCTATTTGTGCCCTGAGAAAGCTTTAGTTAGTATAGGAATTTAGTATGGACAGGATCACTTTATTTTATTTTCAGTGTGTGTAAAATATTGAACCAGAAACTAGCAAAGAGACTAGATTCAGCTATTAGATGTTAATGTAAAAAAAAATCTAATAAGAGTTAAGATTAATCAGTTTAGCATGTTGTGTGAATGCAACTGCTAGATTATTAATTCGATTAACTGTTAACACAGTTCTGCATTTATATAAAGTCCTGTAGCCAGTTAAGCAAAAATGAATATTATATGAATGGAGCTCCTATTCAGATATGATAGTTTTTAACAGTATACTGTTGCTGTCACATCTACTTGAAGGGAAAAGCAAGCAGCAGCTATTTTTTTTTCTTTTTTCCAGATAGTCTATTCTCTTTCTGATGCATTTCAACAATAATCCCTTTAAATGCTTCAAAAACCAGAAATAAGATCAGTAGACATAAAAATTGCACCAATCATACATTTTGTCAAAAATATGACCACTTTAAAATTCATGATCTGTATCTCTCTTTATATCTGAATATTCAAATCTCTCCCATGCAACATTTCAAGTATTGTGGACATTCCTCTCTGCCTCCTATGGGAGACTAAATTCAAATGTGATCTGAATGTCTCAGTGCAACTGTGAGTGAGTCAATGAATGTCAGCTTTTCCTTTATGTTGAACCCCCATTTGAGGAATATCAGTTTAACTCACTGCTTTATGGACAAGCAATGCTTTCTCAATCTTGTTTCAGCTATCTAGAATATTGTACATTCTCATGCTAGGAGCAATCAGTACAAGTCTATCTTGACCAAACAAAATCCACCAGAGTGTGTGTGCATGTGTAGGTGTCAAGAAAAGCCCTCTATAGAATAGACTAGAGCTGGAAGGGACGTTGGAGATCTTCTAGTCCAGCCCCCTGCTTGAGCAGGAGAACCTATACCATTTCAGACAAGTGACTCTAGTCTCTTAAAAATCTCCAGTGATGGAGCACCCATGATTTCTGGGGCAAGCTATTCCACTGGTTAATTGTCCTCACTGTTAGGAAGTTTCTCTTTAATTCCAGGTTGCTTCTCTCTTTGGTCAGTTTACAACCATTGTTTCTGGTCTTGCCCTCTGGTGCTTTGGAGAATAATTTGACCCCTGCTTCTTTGTGGCAGCCCCTCAAATACTGGAACACTGCTATCATGTTGCCCCTGTTTCTTCTTTTCTTTAGACTAGCCAAACCAACTGCAGCAGTTCTTCATATGTTTTAGACTCCAGATCTTTGATTATTTTAGTTGCTCTTCTCTGAATTTTTTCCAAGATCTCAACATTTTGTTTTGTGATATGATGACCAGAATTGGTTGCAGTATTCCAGGTGTAGTCTTACTATGGTTTTATAAAGTGGTACTAATACTTCACATGATCCTATATTATATCTCTATATATCTCTATAAATCCACTGCTCGCCAGCAACAACAGTGTTTTTTTCCATATCATACTTCTGCTTCTCTTTTGGTGAGAAGTGTTTGTGTGTATGCATAAAAAAGAATGGGTTTGGGATGTGGTTTTTCTTTTTCACTTACTTGTTATGTTTCCTTTTTAAATTTGAGAATCAACTGAGCTGTAGAAGATGGAGGTCATTCTAAGCTGATATGCTTAAATATCTGTAAGATGGGTGGCCAATAAATTTTATTAATAAATAAATAAATTACCATTAAATAAAATAAAGGCAAGTAATAATATTAAGGTGTAGTTTAATTTCATTTCACCCCAGCTCTTTTTTTATTTAATGTGGCATCATGCTTCTACACATGGAGACTTCTTGTCCACCCCATTTGCCATTGCAAAGATTGGTGGCACTCTTGCAAAAAAAAAAAAAAAAAAGCACATTTCCGCCCATAAATCAGTTTAGGTTGATAGCACTGTGCAGTTTATTTTATTAATTTAATTTATTATTTATTATTTATTTTATTACATTTATATACCGCCCTTTCCCGAAGGACTCAGGGCGGTTTACAGGGTAATTAAAAAACACAGATATAAAAGTTAAAAACAAATTAAAAAAAATTATAATAATCCCTGTATTAATAAAAAACCCCAGTTCAAATTAAGATTGGACTAAATTAAAATTAAAAATTCTCAGCCTGGGCCAGAGAGCTTGAAGAGCCAGGTCTTCAGGTCCCGACGAATTTAACTCAAGTTCGAATCTCCCCTACTCCACCATTATTCCAGGCAACTTATAATAGAAAGACAACAACTTATGTCAAGAAAAGAATACACTGACTGGATGACTAACTCCATAACACCAATAAAACCAAACTCCAAAGGTTTCCATTAAAAAAGAGATTACCAACCACAGCTTATCCTGAGAAAGAAAGCACAAAACTACATGAATGCTTTTGACTCATCCCTTATGCTGTTTGGAATTCAGGGACTTACCAGGAGCTGCTAGGCTAATTTGTACCAAAAGAATCGAAGGCCTTCATAGGAAATATACAGTTTCTATTGTTGGAGAGGCTTGGCTGTTTGAGGGACTACTTGGAAGTTATAATTCTCTCAAGTGACTACATACAAAACAATGTAGCAAGACACTGAATCCCACAGGTGGAAAATGCAAGAATGAAGTCAACAAAATGTAGGAAACTAGCTTATAGACCAGTGATGGCGAAACCTTTAGAGACCAAGTGTCTAAACTGCAACCCAAACCCCACATTTATCGTTGGGTGCCAGGTGGGCGTGGCTCACTGGGTAGGCGTGGCTGCAGTGGTCATGGCGGACGGGTGGGCATGGCCACCTCAATTTGCTCATGGGAAGAGAACCTGCAGGGGCCGGGCATGGTTGGGGGAGATCCAGGGGGTCTCTGGCAGGTGGGAGAGTGGGCAGGAGACTCACCCTGTGGGGTAAGGCAAGGCAAGGCAGTGGGCAGGGCAGGGGTGCCATTTCCATTCAGCATTTCTTGCAGACGTCTCATGACCCAAAATCGGTAACATCAGCAGTGCCAGAAGAGAATGGGGTTTGTGGAGTGAAGAAGAAGAAAAGAAGAGGAGGAGGGGGAGGAGGAGGATGGTTGTAGGTTCCTTGGTCCTCTCTGAGCTTTATGGCATTCTTGTAGACGTCTCATGACCCATCATTAGTTCACTTATTATCCCACTTTGGGTCCTGAAAGTCTGCAAGAAAACCACCATCCTCAGAGATGCCCCCCTGCAAGGACCCTTCATTTTAACTCTAAGCCAGAAATATTCTCCTTGATTGGCTTTCTGGACCATCTCAGGGCAGAAGAACCTGCCTGGCAGGACCTCATTCCTCTTTCCCATGGGGCACATCCCAATGTCCCCATCCTTCCTCCACCATTTCCTGGACCCTAAAGGACAATGAAGTTTCTCTCAACCACCATCACTGGCACTCCAGGCTCCTCCCAGCTGCTCCACCACTTCCAGCTTTGCCTACCTCTTGGGGCTTCACCTCGATACGGCACCACTACTCCCATTCTTGGATTGGGATGCTCCTCCAAAGGCCGACCACATCCTCCCTCCCAGTGGCTCTCCCGACCTTTCATCACCTCAGCTCCACACAACCCCCACAACCCTAGGAGCAAACTTTCCTTTTTTTTCTTGCTCACCCCAGCCATCCCCCACAAATACTTCGCCCTTCGCCCACTCCCCTCAGACCCATATCTGCCAGCCCACTCCAGCAGCCCCACTCCAATCATTGGTGGGGCTGGGTCCCTCGGCAATGGTGGGGGTGATGTTTCCTTTTGACTGGCATGGTGGCAGCGACAGCCAAGGCTGGGGCTTGCATTCTGTAGTTCCTAGTGAGGGACCCGCCTCAGAAGCAGCAGTAGCAGTGGCATCATCATCACCAGGCTTGGCTGCCCTAAGGGAGGCTGTCACTGTCACAAACTTCTCAGCCTGTCACTGAGGTAAGAACGTGAATAGGCAAGAGGAGGAGAGGAAGGGGGCGTGGCCAAAACACAAGTGTGCCCTTGGGCACACACAGGAGAAACTGGGAAAAAACATTTTCCCACCAACTCGCCATCCCGCCATTGGCTGGGGCTCTCGCCACCATCTACCCACCCTCTCCTTGTGATTGGACGGCTTGTCCAGGAGGTTGAGGCAAGCCGGGTAAAAAGACAGTTTGGGCTGTAATTTGAGGATCCCTGACCTACAGCTTTGGTGGCTCTGTAGGCAGAGCTGCAAAGTTCTCTTCTCTGACAGAGAAAAGGTGGAGTGCTGAAGGCTCAGGGAGGGAGGCGCTGAAGTGGGCGGTCGGGCAATTGGCAAGAGCAATGTGTCTGAGCGGAAAGCAGCCTCAGAACAAGTGGGGCAAATAAAGGGAATTCTAATTCTCCTTAGAAACTGCCTTTCTTTCTTTACCTGACTACCAGCCCCGAGTCGTTTCTCCTTCGCGATCCACCCCTGCTGTGCGCAAGGAAACAAAGGAAGGGTTTTTTGGGGGGGAAAAGGTCAGTCAGTCAATTACAACTTCTTGTGCTTTCACGAGAAGTTGGAATTGATGGACTGACCTTTTCCCCAAAAAAATACTTTGTTTCCTTGCACAAGGCAGGGGCGGATCACGAAGGAGAAACGGCATAGGGCTGGAAGTCAGGTAAGGAAAGAGAAGTTTCTGGGGAGAGCTAGGATTCCCTTTCCTTATTTGCCCCACTTGTTCTGAGGCTGCTTTCCGCTCAGACACGTTGCTCAGACAAGACTTAAAACTAAACTGGGAACTCACAAATACATCTTGGTAGAAGGTCAAAGAAAATAATTTCCTTACAGTTCCCAAGAAAATGATAGGACAATATTCATAAGGGCACTAAGGAATTGACCTCAGCACAAAGATAACATTTTCTTCTTCTTTTGTTTTAATTATTCCATAATTTTACATAGTCGACAAAACTGAGTTGGTGAGAAGTTCAGAACATTAGTGGCAATATCCTTTGTGGTTAAAGAAGTCCTTACAGAAAGCTTCTAGACCTTAGGCTATTTTGTTCATTTTCTGACTTATTGCTTAACCGTATCTACATTGTTCTAAAAAGAATAGAACAGCTTACTCTAGAGGGTGGTTTAAATGATGGTACATTTCTTATGTTTTATATGAGTAGATAGAGCACAGCAGACATACATTGCAAAATTTGCTTCTGGCCATAGCGACTATTAAACCTAATGAAATTGCTAACCACATTTTTTTCCAGTTTCAAAACAGCTACTCAGCCAGTCTGTTGATTTGCCTTGCTATCTCATTAATCCAGAGTGGAGGGAAAGTGGTGAAAGATACTTTAGGCTAGAAATGAAAGAAGCAGAGACAGAAGAAATGTCTCTCTGTTTCTGCCATAATTCAGGTGTGATAATGCTTGAAGAGGATTATAGTAGTATTCTGAAGAAAAACTGTTAAACATTAGGTTGACAACATATTCCTTGTCTTATGAATCATATTATGGAGATGATATGATTGTTCTTGTTGAGAGAAAGAGGCTCCTTAAGTGCTTTGCATTATCTTGAATTTTCATCCAATAGTCCCCATAGCCAAAAGCCCTTTCCAGCTATTGGATTTCCGAGAGGTGGCTTCAAAATAAACCATTGTGGCTATTTTGCTATTAGAAGTGGGATAGGGTTGCACAAGTATTCCTTGACATACAGCTGTATGTTTTAGTGACCATTCTAAGTTATGTTGGCACTGGAAAAAGTGACATGCGACTAATTCTTGTATTTATGATCATCTTAGTATACCTGAACTCACATGATCAAATTTTGGGCACTTGGCAATCAATATGTATTTATGATGGTTGCAACTTATGATTGCCATTTGTAACCTTGCCAGTCAGGCAAAGTTAAGGGGGAAAATCACATTTGCTTAATGACATTGGGATTCATTTAATAGTCATGCAAAGATCATGCAATCAGGTGTGGCCCACTTAACAACCTCACTCAGTGATGGAAGTTCTATTCCCATTTGTGACTGTAAATCAAAGACTAGTACTGCTCTATGATGTCTTTTTTTAAAAGTGTGTTGCATGAACTGACACAGGAGCAAAGCATACCTTCAAATCTTTCAGCTTCTACATCACTGTTACCTGCACCTTAGATCATAGTGTTCACCTGGTACCTACCTATTCATTCCTGGCCAATTGTACAGAAGAACA
Source organism: Daboia siamensis (assembly GCA_024449315.1). NCBI lineage: Eukaryota > Metazoa > Chordata > Lepidosauria > Squamata > Viperidae > Daboia > Daboia siamensis. Next base: position 1,077,149 of record JAKJMR010018271.1, read on the forward strand.
AATTAAGGTTTGAGCCAAAGTACATCGAGGTTTGACTTTAGCATACATACTGAACTAGTAAGAATTGATTAGTCAAATTCTTAGATGGTTGGTGGGACAAGCCCAGAAGCATGTCATTACTAATGCAAGGGAAGGCAAAGTTAAGGCTTGCAACTGGCAATGTAAAGAATATGAGAACTGAGGAAGTGAAGCCAAAGCATTGGGCTCTCAATGCCTTCCACAGCTGGTCTGACAGAAAGTTTAATGAAAGGATCAAGCTTTTGGCCAAGCACTTAAGTCAGTGCCAGAGACCCCATTACATTGCTATTTCCTCTTCAGCTTTCTCCATACATATAACCAGTGCTTTTTTTTGTAAAAGAAAAAGGTGTGCCAGAACTCACACATGTCATACAACCTGCCTTGCCTACTCTACAAAGTTCCATGCAAAAAAGGTGCCAGAACTCCATTCTGAGCGTTCTATGAGAAAAAAAGCCCTGCATATAACTGAACTTGTAACATTGCATATAATCTGAAACAAAATCAGAGAGTGCACAAAAAGACTTCAATTCTACAAAGCATTCTAAACAGCAGTAAAGCCCCTTGAAGCCAATGGATTCAATCTGCTTCAATGGGATGGTTCAATCAAATAGAGATATTACTTAAAAGCTGTTCATAGTGTTAGAATCTCAATGTTTCTCTTGTCTCAGGGCAATATGCCAAGTTCAAATGACTGTTTGACCTTTGAGTCCTCAAAACGGTGTCTTTTCATCCCTGAGATTTCCCTGGATCTCAGCTGCCAAGCAAATTTTGTTTCCTCTTGTGTTCTCTTTTATTCCTGATGCTCTGACTTCATTCCCCCTAGCAGATTTCAGCCATGGGGACTTTCATAAATCTTTGCCCTTGTTAGTCATCTTTCTGTCTTTCTTTCTTTCTTTTTGCACTTTTCAACTAGAAGCTATGCCTTTTATTAAGCTTGACATTTCTGGGAATTTGCCCCTCTCCAGAAATTCACAAGTTCTTGATGATTTAATAAGCTTAGGAGTTTCCTAGCAGTTGCAATTTTATTTCTTTTCAAGCAGAATGATGAATGTACACTTAAAAAACAGTAGCTGCCATGTTGCCCATGAGAAAAAAAAAAGTAAAATCCATAGAAGTTTTGACAAACTGAACTTTTACAAAATTGTTATTCACTTTCAAGATTCAATCCTCAGAAAAGTTGAATAAGAAAAAAATAGGAAAGTGTGGAACAAATGTGATTGATTTTGGAGCTGTACATAGCTGTACTTAGTTGTACTGATGTACATTATTAGATGGTGTATACGGAGCTGTCAAACATATAGGTTGGGTCTAGTTGTGATACCCCTTCATGGATTACTGCCTTGTCGTGGCGAAGGGGCTTGCGTAATTCAATGAAGCTATGAGCTATGCCGTGCAGGGCCACCCAAGACGGACAGGTCATAGCCGAGAGTTCTGACAAAATGTGATCCACTGGCGAAGGAAATGGCAACCCACTCCAGTATCTTTGCCATGAAAACCCTATGGACAGTACCAAAAGGCAAAACGATATGACGCTGGAAGATGAGCCCCTCAGGTCGGAAGGCGTCCAATATGCTACTGGGGAAGAGCAGAGGGCTAGTACCAGTAGCGCCAGAAAGAGTGAAGCGACTGGGCCAAAGCCGAAAGGACGCTCAGTTGTGGATGTGTCTGGTGGTGAAAGGAAAGTCCGATGCTGTAAAGATGTTCTCTCCATAGGAACCTGGAATGTAAGATCCATGAATCAAGGAAAGCTGGACGTGGTCAAACAAGAGATGACAAGACTAAACATCGACATCTTAGGTATCAGCGAACTAAAATGGACAGGAATGGGTGAATTTAATTCAGATGACCATCAGGTATACTACTGCGGGCAAGAATCCCTCAGAAGAAATGGAGTAGCCTTCATAGTCAATAAAAGAGTAGGAAAAGCAATACTGGGATACAATCCTCAAAATGACAGAATGATCTCAGTTCGAATCCAAGGCAAACCATTCAATATCACAGTAGTCCAAGTCTATGCCCCAACCACCAGTGCTGAAGAGGATGAAATTGACCGGTTCTATGAAGCCCTACAGCACCTTATAGAACTAACACCAAAAAATGATGTTCTTATCATCATGGGGGATCGGAATGCTAAAGTAGGAAGCCAAAAGATAACCGGAATAACAGGCAAGTTTGGCCTTGGAGTGCAAAATGAAGCAGGGCACAGGCTGATAGAATTCTGTCAAGAGAATACGATGGTGATAGCAAACACTCTTTTCCAACAACCCAAGAGACGGCTCTACACATGGACATCACCAGATGGTCAACACAGAAATCAGATTGACTATGTGCTCTGCAGCCAAAGATGGAGAAGCTCTATACAGTCAGTAAAAACAAGACCAGGAGCTGACTGTGGCTCAGACCATGAGCTTCTCCTTGCAAAGTTTAGGCTTAAACTGAAGAAAGTAGGGAAAAGCACTAGGCCGCTCAGGTATGAATTAAATCATATCCCTGTTGAATATACAGTAGAGGTGACAAATAGATTTAAGGAATTAGATCTGATAGACAGAGTGCCTGAAGATCTATGGACAGAGGTTTGCGACATTGTACAAGAGGTAGCAACCAAAACCATCCCAAAGAAAAAGAAATGCAAGAAAGCAAAATGGCTGTCTGAGGAAGCTTTGCAAATAGCTGAGGAAAGGAGGGAAGCGAAAGGCAAGGGAGAAAAAGAAAGATACGCCCAATTGAATGCAGAATTCCAGAGAATAGCTAGAAGAGATAAGAATGCCTTCTTAAATGAACAGTGCAAAGAAATAGAAGAAAACAATAGAATAGGGAGGACCAGAGATCTTTTCAAGAAAATTAGAGAAATGAAGGGAACGTTTCATGCAAAACTGGGCATGATAAAGGACCAAAATGGCAGGGACCTAACAGAGGCAGAAGAGATCAAGAAGAGGTGGCAAAATTACACAGAAGATCTATACAAGAATGAGCTTAACGTCCCTGATAATCACAGTGAGGTGGTCACTGACCTCGAGCCAGACATCCTAGAATGTGAAGTGAAGTGGGCCTTAGAAAAACTGAGCAACAACAAAGCTAGTGGAGGTGACAGTATCCCAGCCGAGCTATTCAAAATCTTAAAAGACAATGCAGTAAAAGTGCTACACTCAATTTGCCAGCAAATTTGGAAAACTCAACAGTGGCCACAGGATTGGAAAAGATCGGTTTACATTCCAATTCCAAAGAAAGGCAGTGCCAAAGAATGTTCAAACTATCGCACCATTGCACTCATTTCTCATGCTAGTAAAGTCATGCTTAAAATCCTACAAGCTAGACTTCAGCAGTATGTGGATTGAGAACTACCAGAAGTACAGGCAGGATTTCGAAGAGGCAGAGGAACTAGAGATCAAATTGCCAACATACACTGGATCATGGAGAAAGCTAGGGAGTTCCAGAAAAACATCTACTTCTGCTTCATTGACTATGCTAAAGCCTTTGATTGTGTGGATCATAACAAACTGTGGCAAGTTCTTAAAGAGATAGGAGTACCAGACCATCTTATTTGCCTCTTGAGTAACCTATATGCGGGTCAAGAAGCAACAGTGAGAACTGGACATGGAACCACTGATTGGTTCAAAATTGGGAAAGGAGTCCGGCAAGGCTGTATACTGTCGCCCTGCCTATTTAACTTATATGCAGAGCACATCATGAGAAAGGCTGGGCTAGATGAATCAAAAGCAGGAATTAAGATTGCCGGAAGAAATATCAACAACCTTAGATACGCAGATGATACCACTCTAATGGCAGAAAGTGAAGAAGAACTAAAGAGCCTCTTGTTGCAGGTGAAGAAGGAGAGTGCAAAACTTGGGTTGAAACTTAACATTAAGAAAACCAAGATCATGGCATCTGGCCCTCTCAATTCCTGGCAAATAGATGGGGAAGAAAGGGAGGTAGTGACAGATTTTATTTTCCTGGGCTCCAAGATCACTGCAGATGGGGACTGTAGCCAAGAAATTAAAAGACGCTTGCTCCTCGGGAGGAAAGCCATGGCAAATCTAGACAGCACACTAAAAAGCAGAGACATCACCCTGTCAACAAAAGTGCGTATAGTCAAGGCTATGGTCTTCCCAGTTGCAATGTATGGCAGTGAAAGTTGGACCATAAAAAAGGCTGAGCGCCAAAGAATTGAGGCCTTTGAACTATGGTGCTGGAGAAGACTCCTGCGAGTCCCTTGGACTGCAAGGTGATCAAACCGGTCAGTCCTAGAGGAGATCAATCCTGACTGCTGTTTAGAAGGCCAGATCCTGAAGCTAAAACTCAAATACTTTGGCCACCTAATGAGAAAGAAGGACTCACTGGAGAAGAGCCTAATGCTGGGAAAGATCGAGGGCAATAGAAGAAGGGGACGACAGAGAATGAGGTGGCTGGATGGAGTCACTGAAGCAGTAGGCGTGAGCTTGGATGGACTCCAGAGGATGGTGGAGGACAGGAAGGCCTGGAGGAATGTTGTCCATAGGGTCGCGATGGGTTGGACACGACTTCGCAGCTAACAACAACAACAACAGTTGTGATAAGGTTTCTCCCAAAACTTTAGAATCTAGAACCAAACAATACTTACAGATTCCCTGTTTTTAGAAATATAAATTCTAGCTACTCAAGTGAAAATAGTTTCTATCTTATGTAAGATACATTGTTAACTCATGTGGTGGAATGTGAACATATATCCTATGGATACAATCTGAAATACTGTAGTAGCTAACAAAAATTATTCAGAGCTAAATTGAAATGAATTATCTGATAACTGCAGGCAAGGAAACATTAAATGTTCTTCTTTGTAGGATCTTGCTTTGAAGGTTATATTAAGCATTTCTCCAGACCTTTAAAAATAATAGAACCCATGTTGATTGTAAGAATAAAATTAAAATTTTAGCCAGGTAATAACTTTATTCAGTCAGCAGAAAAGATAATGACAAGCTTCTAGAACTGTTCATCAAACAAGTTGATTAAGAAAAAATATACAGCTATAGCAAGGAAAATTAAGACTCATCTATTACTTCAATAGCAGTGCAAGGTTTCTGTGGAAAACTGAATTCAATCCACTGAGTTATGGTTTGTATAAGTCATCATAGCTAGGTTCATGTAGCACATGAAGCCAAAAGCAAATAAACCTCACTATGTCTTTGCAGATTACTGGGCAATCTGTTTGATCTGAGAGCTGTGACCTGCTCCCCTTCAACCAACTGGGGTGTGTGTGTGTGTGGAACTGAAAGGGGTGGGTTAAAGATGATGCAATGTATAAATCAAGCAGGTCTGAGTAGTTCAGAAGGGAGTCAATGCTTTGGGCTACAATTTACATGAAGTTCCCCCAAAATTTAATAAATCTATTAGTCCTAAATTATGGGTTATAATTCATATCTTCTACCATTTGAAGCAATGTCCCTATAAGCCTTTTGTGAAAATGTATGTTTTCTCTTTCTGTCCTTATTTTTAAACCTCTTCTTGGTGCTGTTTATGTAAATTCTTTGCTGATAGCTATTTTATATATCTCAGCATCTCTTAATTCTTTTCCTAATAAATCCAGATTAACTGGTGACAAACGCTTCACTGTAATGGCTCACAATCTTTACTTGTGCTTTGGCTGAAATCTTAATGTCCTCCCTTATCTGATGCCCTCTGGATACTGGAATTCTATTGCCTTCCATTCAAAGGAGCAAGTGGAAGTACCTATTTGAATTCTAATGGTGACTATTCCCTCATTACCAATAAAGCTAAACCATACAAATTTAAACATAAAACCTGCCAAGTATTAACTGATTTATTGTAAGAAAATGTTGGCATTTTCAGAGACTTCTAAGCAGGAAACATTCAAAGTAAACCTGCAAGGAATAATGAAATACTGAAGAAATCTATGGTGTATTAAAAATCAACGACCCAACATTGAGACAACTGCCACAATCTTTGTCAAGAAACAGATCTGTGGAAATAGATAACCAAATTAAATCACAACCATAATCCAATATCAAAAGCATTTGGGGAATCTAACTCACTAATGGCCACAATACAATGCAGAAAGCAGCTGCATATTCCACTCTGATCAGGGTAAATATATATGGGAACTTGAGTGTAATAAAGCCCTTAAAAAGTTTTCTGGATGTCACTCAAGTGCTTCCCTAGAAGTTCTTGATGGCAAAGAACAAGCATATCATGCTGAGTGGCTTATTAGTTTGAACAGTATTCACATGGAACAGATGTTCCCTAGAAAGCACATGGTGCCCTGACATGAATATAACATGAGGCCTACATTTCAAATGCTCAGCCTAACTGTATACTTCTTGGTGAGAAGGTGCCTAAAATAGATGGCATTTCTGTTCAAAACTTTAAGTCCGAAATATGTATATAGCCCATATGCAGATCTGGATTCTTGATACATATGGATGTGAATGGAAAATAATAGAAAGCTGTTTAAATGCAACGTTCTCCATTTAGGAAACAGAAACCAAATGCATGGGCATATAATAGCAAATACCTAGGATGCCAGTGTGACTACAGTTAAGGTAGCAGGGAAACATGACTGAAAAAAGGACAAATGGAATTTTTAGAACATTAAGAAACTATGGTACCCCCAGCCCAAAGTGATCCAGCTGGCTTTATGCCTCAGGCAGAACTAGAACTGGTTTCTAGCTTTAACCACTATACCAGTTTGTTTCTCAAGGCAGACTTTGATTATATCAAAATGTTGACACCTATCTGGGGCCATGATGTAAATTCTGCCTCTATTCTTCTTTCCTAATATCCTAAGTATGTGGGTTTTCTGCCACCATGATGCTTATGGAATGAATAATCATTCACAGCCTTATTCTAATTATATGAGCAGTGTGGTAGCTAGTGGTGAAGACTCCCATTTCCCACTCAGAAGGTTGAGAGTTTCATCTTAGGCAGTGGCAGATATTTCTCTATCAGGGCACAAAGAGAAAATATCTGCTGCAAATTCCACATTGGTTTCAGGAAGGGCATCCTGCCAGTAAATGTCAGCTCCATTCACTTGCCCCAATTCCATTCCTAATAAAGGGATTAAAGGGTTGTAAAAAGAAAAATCACTGCTAATTATACAGTTGTATGTTTAGCTTTGCATTTTATATCTCATTGGTGCCATTTGACTGGAAATTAAAATCATTAAAGTTGAAATGGGATCAAACTAACTTCTTTTTCATTTCAGGCTCCTTTTAGTCATAGCTTTGTAGACTTGGATATGAATGTAGGATATGAAAGAGATGGAAGAACTATGTCTAGAATACTTGAAGATTGCACCAATCTGTTCTAAGCATACACAATATGCAAAAATGTAAGCAGAGTCTTTGCTGATAATGGGGGAAAATCTTGGCAAGTGTTAAAAACATCTGATATCACAGATGATGAGCTGGCATACTGCAATGATGAGAAATGGCTCCAATAATTCCAGAGCAAACATGGCTGTTAGATGTTAAAGACTGATAATAATGTTTCTAATAAAATTTTGCCGGTCTAAAATTGGCCTTTTAAAACAAGAGTAAATTTAATTTAAATGAATCAAAGTTATCCAAAGTGATATAAAATCCATTGACTTACAGATATTTACAGTACAGGAAGGAAGACTATGAAGAATAGTTTGAGTACCATTGCAATAAACAAAGAAGTATGGCAAAGCACTGGCTTGACCATTAATTTCTAATTTCATCCAAGATATGAAGCTAAAATCAACTTATCTATTTAAATTTCCCCCCAAAATTTTGACTATGAGATGCTAAGATAAACTGACATCTATCTCTTAGATTTTATGTGAATTAACTACCCAACACATATATTTACGCACAAAAAACCCCAGCTGCACATGTCGTGTGCTATTATTTCCAATTACAAATATATGTTAATGGCTTCTTTCCCTTCTTCACCTAGAACTAACCATTTGGGACTAGGCCAGTGCATCTGATCATAATGTGCTTCATTGCACCAATCAAATATATTTATGCAAACTACAAAAGTGAAATCAAAGAAAATTGCTTTAATTAAGGTATATAAATGAAACTATTTAACGTACTGACAAAGACATTCTCAACTTGCTTTGGTCATAAAAATGTTTTTATAGCCCATATTGGCAGCCTGCATGACTCTCTCCTTTCAATTATAAATGCCTTGGGGTGACCAAGGAAACAATAACTCCAACTGCTCTTGACAGAAGATGACACTCCTACTACTGTGTTCTATTGCTCTGATGGATGCACTTTCCCAATACACTAACCACCCTGCATATCAGTGGCTTCTGCAACAGAAGGGATTTTGAAATTAGGTCAGGTATGTTGATGGTCTGGCACATAAGATGGATGGAGTGGATTAAGAAATATGTAAATATGCATCAGAATATATAGGCTGTCACAGAAATGCATATCTGACCACTTCAGAGCTGCAGCCATGTGGAACTGCTGCAGAAAACCTCCATGTGCCATAAGATGTTTACATTTCTATGTTTAAAAAGACTTTATAAGTGAACTGGAAGTTATGAAAACGTTCAATGCATTCAGATGTGCAGTGGATCTTTATAACTTTTATTTGTTCTTGTATTTATTACAATTTTGAGATAGTATTATACTGATAATACTGTTTCAGGCATTAGTTTTCTTTTGCTTATATTGTTATATATTACAGTAAAATAAATCCTTAAAGAGGTGCATATCCACACATTATACCCACACAAATATCCTTATGCTGAATAGAATAAAAAAAATTCAAAACTGTTATTGGTTCCTATTCCAATACTGGTAAGAATTGCAGCAACCCACTGGTTTTCCAAAATCAAACTAACAACCTTTTCTCAAAGTAGACTATGCTTTTTCTTCGGATGTCACGCATTTTTATCAAGTTGTACAACAGCAAGTATTCGCTATGGTCATTCTTAAGGAAACCGTTGGATTTGTAATTTTTGAA